>OMKK01067410.1:0-14184 GCA_900302305.1 Polymixia japonica
GTGTTCAGTCTGGATTTAAAAGCTGCCAGGCTTGAGGCATTCCAGCCCTGTGTTGCTTAATGATTAAAAGCTGCTTCTCCTTTTAGGTTTCGCCCCGGGCACCACCAGCGGTCCACTCCCTAGTGATCTAAGGAGTCTCGCACGGTTATATTGCGCAAGCATATCAGTCATATATTTAGGGCCAACTCCGTGTAGAGATTTATAAAGTAATAAGATTTTAAAATCATTTCCGTGGCTTTACTGGCAACCGGTGTAGAGATTCCTTTTGGTTTTGGTCGGAACTCTTTGCGAATTTTGTCAGCACGGGAGGAAATGACTGCTTGTTTAGTTCGAGAAAACAAAGACAATTCTTGACCGCTGTAGAAATCCTTTGCGGATATTTTACGGTACTGCCTGGCCAGTGGCGCACACAAACAACCAACCAAACAAACAAACAAACAAACACCGACAGACGCACATGCGTACACAGTACTGCAATTACAAATAAAATGCTATTCAATTCTGCTTTGTGAACATTTATTTTGGTGTCTTCCGGGATTGTAGTTTCCTTAGTATTACAGCAATACATAGTGAGACGCAGTATGCTCCTGCAGAGTGATTGATTGAGTTGTGCCGTTTTCCCAGGAATGAGCAGTATTATGAAGCCATCATGAGCATCTGGAACCAGCTCTACATCAACATCAAGAGTCTCATCTCTTGGCAGTACTGTGTCAAAGACATCAATTACATCAACTCACTCACTCTCAGCATGGTAAGATATCGCAGAGGCCGTAGTTTCTCATGTATTGTGATTTTGCTTTTAAAAAAGACTAACCGACCATGGTTTCAGAGCAGTTACGAAATGAAATACAGGTTTAATTGTCCTCTTATCTTAAAAACTGGAAGAACTAGTTCCGTCTTTTTTTTTTTTCCCCAATGACATCACATCTCTGTCCCTTAACCTGACCCCTCACTATTGTCTTCTCAGCTGTCCAAGATGCGTCCCGATGAGTACCGCAGTGTCATCAAAAGGCTGGAGACCCACTACCAGGAGTTCCTGCACAACAGCCAAGGGTCCGACCTGTTTGAGGAAGAGGAGAAGAAGAGCTTCCAGGGCCAGTACGCTGGAGCCCAGAGCCACTACGACACGCTGGTCATCCAGCTGCCTACTTACGGTGAGTATCGAAAAGGCCGCCTCACTCCTCGATCGTCAGCGCTCCAAGATTAATGGTTTTTGAGGTTTTGGGTTCTCGAGGAAAAAAAACAACAACTTTATTTACCTCTACCCTTATTTCTCCGACAGCCGCTACGAAAGTGGTCGAGGTGAAGTCCGAGCCACCAAAGCCGGAGACCAAGATCGTCCAGACTCCCCGGCCCACCTCTGTCCTCAGCCTGACTATGCTCAACGAGCTGCACGCACTCCGGCGGAGGCTGGAGCTGGCCGAGTCAGACCTCACCCATCACCTCCACATTTCCCTGGGGGAGAACAGCGTGCACGAGTGCTCACAGCACCTCCAGAAGCTGCAGGTATAGAACTTCTCTCCGTAACGTGACGTAGAACTCAAAAGGCAACGAATCTCACCCCGCCCAAAAAGATGAAAACGATCTGCAAACGTCATATATGTTGTAAAATGTACAATGTTTTCTTATTATAATTTGTATATTTTGATGAACATACAATTTTTTGTGTATGAAAGAGGCCGTAATCATGTAAGAAAACACAGGAGTAATTTTTGACGTTTTTGCATCCTGAAGTCTGAAAATGTCCATTTAAGTCATTTCCCAGTATTTTGGGCGGAAAATTCAATTTTGTAAGCGGAGCCAAAAACTATTTCCCACGTAACATGACGTGCAATGCCAGCCTAGACAGATGGCTGTAAACCACCCATGTCGAATAAAACCCTCCGGTTCAAATAACCCACATCTCCGCTCTTTGCTAGTATTATTATTATTTTCTAAAAAACCAGGAAGTAAAAAAAACAAAGTGGAGTGGGACTTCTTCTACATTTACGGCTTCATATGTGTGCGGAAACAATGGATTATCCTATATTTAACTTAACAATTCTACACTGTGTTGATGTCCAGATTGTGCACCAGAACCTGGACTCTGTGCGTGATGAGTATCTACGTCTGAGAGAGAGGATTCTGAAACAGCTGGAGGGGACATCTGCTGACTCAGAGCAAGCCAAGTTCCTCCGCTCTGAACTTGACCTCATCAACCAGAAAATAGGAGACCTGCAGGGCCTCAACGTATCTTACCTCCAGAGGTGTAGTATAATATCATCACCTCTTTACACCCTGCACAAGAAAACATGGCGTTCTGTGAGATGTAGTAATATTTTACTCAACTGTGACCCGAGCTTTACCTAGTTTACTTAATGGGATGAGCTTGGATTAGTTTAATTCATTGCAGTGGCGTGATGTGTATTTAATGTCATTTCCGTGTGTCCTTGATAACAGACTGTCAGCTCTACAAGCCTTACTTCAGAGCCTAATCCAGGCTGAGGATGTCATCAAGGTCCACGAGGCCCGGCTCACAGAGAAGGACACCACCTCTCTGGACCTCCGCGAGCTGGAAGCCTACAGGAGCACGCTGAAGGTCTGAGACATTGTCCTTATTCAGTTTATACAGCTTTCTCTGAGTATCTAATTGACCCAAACACCGATATAAAAGAGTAGTACGATAACATTGATTTGATAATGAATTAATTGATAAAATAATTAAGTAATATGCGCTGTACTAATAATATGGTAGTAATTGTAAATCAGCTGTTGTACGTTTGTGATTGTCAGTGAAAGTGTGTAAATTCATTAGTTCGATATTATTAACAGCAAATGAAGATTGAGCTGGAGAAAAAGAGATCCCTGCTGACGGCTATGGAGTCCGACCTGGCCAAAGCAAAGCAGTGGAACGGTCAGATCTCCCAGTCCTTCCACAAGTGTGACGTGGACTTGTCCAAGTACTCGGACCTGATGGGTCAGATGTCTGACCGCTGGCGTCGCATCCAGAACCAGATTGATAGCAGGTAAGAAGAGGCGCACGCGCACACACACACACACACACACAGATCTTAAAGGAACTCTGAATAATACACTTCATATCCGACAGCACTGACGTCTATCATCAACACATCAGCTTCCCTGTGTTTACTTCATGTTTACTGCCAGTAACAGTACTAAAAATATCCCTCCATCTCCTGCCTTTCCTCTTCCTCCCATTCTTTCATCTTCAGAATGTTGGACCTGGAGAAGCAGGAGCAAGAGCTGAGACGTTATCAGCAGACCAGCGGCCTCCTGGAACAGTGGATAGACAATACCAGGAAGAGACAGGATAACATGCAGATGGTCAAGCTCACTGATATACAGACACTCACGGATCACCTCAACGAACAGAAGGCATGTTTTTTTGGGGTTTTTTTTCCTTAGTTAAGTCACGTCATCAGATTGACTGGCTTGAATTTAGCAGATTTAAATTTGTGTGGAAAATGTCCGCCGTCTGTGCTCATTCAGTTGATGTAGTCTCAGCTGTGAACTTTATTGGTCCAGATGGAAATAATTGAAAGGGCAATTTCACCCCAACTGACTGTAGCTTTCTTATTCTTGAAATGGGCCCTTTCTCCTCTAACATATCCCACAATTTGGTGTTTTATGAGTTTTGAGCCCTTAAGATAAAGGGCAAGGCCTTGACATAATCAAACGGAATTACCTGAGATTGCAATTTCATTAAGTCACTTTCCTGTAGGTATATTAAATTTTGAATATTCTGGAAAATAACTCAAAAGGATGTTCTTTCATCTCAATCTGTCATGAATTCATTTTTAATTTATCATGAAAATGAAAAAAAAAAACACTTGAAAATGTAGAAAATGACCTAAAGGCTCAATAGAATTCCACTCTATGAAAGTGATGAGTGAAACACTCGCTGGTTAATCTGAGATCAGATTGGATTAGTGAATCCTAACAGTCCTCTGTTCCCTGGACAGGCCCTTCACACTGAAATCAAAGGAAAGAAGGAGAAAGTAGAGGATGTTGTAAAGGATGCAGAGACCTGTGCCGTTTCCATAAAGGTTAGTGCCGTTCTAGTCATTTAATGTAAGCATATTATTATATAATCGTCCATAAATATAATAATATTCTACCCACAATAGCAGGCACATAGACACACGCGCCATACATACATTGTACATATTGTATTGTGTATTTTCAGGACTATGAGATGCAGCTGGCCTCCTACAGTGCAGGTCTGGAGACGCTGCTTAACATTCCCATCAAGAGAACTATGTTGAAGTCCCCTGCCAGTTTGGTCAGACAAGAGGTAGGAGCTCTGACCACTAGTCCGCCCTAATTCACAACACAGTCAGAGGTTTTCACTGTAACCCTGCATCGGGCATAGTGATATATTCGACACCCAAAGCGAAGTAATACCAGTTATAACGTCCTTGAGCAATTGCTTTGCGTTAATCTGTGTGTTAATCTTTGTATCGTTGTGTTTGTTAACTGGAGCAGTCAAACTTAATGGCTCCGGTTGCTTTTGGACATCAAGCTCACGCTATAACACGACTAATTTAATGGCTCATCTGTTTATTGTAGATGTCATCGTTTAACCCTGATTGATATTTCATTTTCATATTCATCAACTAATTCTAATCTCATTAGGCGGCTGACCTCCAGTCCCGCTACATTGAACTGCTGACCCGCTCCAGTGACTACTACAAGTTCCTGGGAGAGATGGGCAAGAGCATGGAAGAGCTGAAGGTAAGCATTGTGCTTGTATGGTGCTCTGTAAGACATACATGTCTATGATATTCAGTAGGTTAAATAATATGAATGACATGCGTAAAATTAATGAACAATTGGGTTTATATGAAAGAATGAAGGCAGGTGAAATATAATCCCTGAGGGCATCCTTAACATTTTATGTTTCATTATTCTACTCAGATGAGGAACACCAAGATTGAGCTTCTGGAGGAAGAACTGAGGCATCTGAAGGATGACCTTTCGGCCCGCAGCCAGAAGAACAAGTCTCTGGAGGACGCTCTGAGCCGCTATAAGCTGGAGCTCACTCAGTCCAAAGACCAGCTCATTTCCATGGAGGAAGTGAAAATGACCACGGCGATGCAGGCTAACGCTGCCCGGGAGAGCCTGGACAGCACGCACAGTCAGCTGAAAGATCTCAACGACAGCCTGACCCGCATGACATACCAGCTGGACGAAGAGAAGAGAAAGAGAAGGCTCGCGGAGGAACGTTACAACAGTCAGCAAGAAGAGTACGAGTCGGCGGTACGTCGCAGGCAGAAGGAGCTGGAAGAGCTCAACTGGACGAAGATTGACCTGGAGAAGGTCGTGAAAGACAAGGAACGTGAACTGGAGAGGCTGAAGATACTGCTGGAAGAGGAGGCGTCGCGTCGGCGGGGCGCCGAGTCAGAGATTTCAAAGGTAAGAACGCAGTGCAGCCAGGAGATTAATCAGCTTAAGCAGACATACGAGACAGAGATCCACGTCACCAAGACCACCGTGCTGAAGGCCTCACAACAGAGGGAGGAAGACACGGCGGGGGTGAAATTGCTTTGCGACAGACTCACTGCCGAGAAGAGGGATCTAGAGGAGGAGCTGAGGAGACTGCGGCTGTCCATTGCCCAGACGGAAGAACAGAAGAGCAGGGCGGAGGAGGAAGCCCACCAGCAGAGGGCCTCGGTGACAGAGGAGTTCAGGAGGCGCAGTGAGCTGGAGGCGCAGCTGAGAGCCCTCGTCCAGCAGAGAGGAGAGGATGAGCTCAAGCTGAAGGACGCCACCAGGAGCAACCAGGAGAAGTCCAGGCAGATCAGCCTGCTCACACACAACCTGGAGGAAGAGGGAAAGAAGAGGAGAGCTTTGGAGCTGGAGATCAGGCACCTGAACCAGGCCCAGACAGAACTGCAGACAAAAAACACTTCCTACATGGAGGCCATTAACAAGCTTAAAGTGTCTGAGCAGGAGATCCGTGTCGTCAGAGTGGATCTGGAGAAACGGACTAATGAGAAGACCATGGCCGAGCAGAATGCGGCCAGGCTACAGATCCGCATCCGGGAACTGCAGGGCTCGCTGGACGGAGTGGAAGCGGAGTTGGAGAAGCAGAAGAGGGCTAGCCAGGAGGAGTTCACTCGCAGGAAAAGAATGGAGGCTGAGCTGGAGAGGATGACACATACTTGCAGAGAGCACACAACCACCATTAAAACCCTGAAAACTGTGCAGGAAGAGGTATCTACCTCTGGGAGGAGGTATGAGCAGGATCTCAGAGCCCTCAAGGAGGCCCTGGACAAGAGCCTGAGGGAACATAAGGTCACCACGGAGCAGCTGACCCAGGCGACGACTGAATTGAAGGCGCTGAAACAGCAGCTTCTGCAGGAACAGGTCCGTATCCATGAGGTCACTCTCCGTAATGAGAGCCTGTATAAGACCATCGAGGAGAAGAGCCGGCTGCTGAACGAAAACACCACAGAGATCGAGAAGCTGAAGACTCTGACGCAGAACCTGACAAAGGAGAGGCTGAGGCTGGAAGAAGAGCTGAGGGCAATGAGGCAGGAGAGAGATGAGCTGAAGCTAAACAGGGACAACGTGGATGGGGAGAGTGCTACTCAGATCTCAGCCTTGCATGTGCAACTGCAGAGCAGCAACAAGCGAACCCTGGAGCTCCAGGCTCTCATCAGTGACCTGACCAAGGAGAGGGAAAAGCTTAAGTTGGAAATAGACAAAATCCAAAAGCAATCCATTGAGGTATTTTTGATTGCTTTCAGGGATCCGCTCCAAAATCCAACTAATGCAGCATTTACGCTACCTTTGCATGACGGTTTGGTTTAAAATCAGTTACTTAGTGGCCTTGTGATTTTCATGTTCATGTTTGCAAAATGACCTTAGATTTCAGGGTTTTGCATGAGATTATTAATTTGCTTGCAATCTTTTGATATGTATGCATTTCATGCACTTTATGCGCAATGTGACCGTACTTACACTAAGCATGGATAATTGCTTCATGAATCATTACATACTAACTAACGTGAAGAAAGATTATGTACATATCTCTGTGTACATATGTATGATATGTGCCGTTACATATCCATGGATTCCAATAGTGTTGGAAATTAGTTAATTAGTTAAATTAGTTAATTATTTCCAATAGTATTGGAAACTGAGGGAATATTCCTGGCGGACTTGCCTTTGCTACAAATTAACATTTGTAAATACTGTTAAATTAGTCGTATTATAACATGAGCTTAATATCCCAAAGCAACTGGAGCCACTAAGTTTGACTGCTCTAATTAACAAACACCACAATACAACGATTAACACAGATTAACACAAAACAGTTACTCAAGGATGTTATAACTGGTATTACTTCACTTTGGGTGTCGAATATATCACTACTATTTCATGTATTGGGAATCACATCACACATGCAGTAAAGACACATCTGCATTCATTATTTGATTTATTTGTTATATTATTTGTGGCCTTTTAATGGACTTCTACCTAGTGTGTCACATGGTTGGTATTTTGCATAGATATAACAGTTTGTTTTCTTATGTTCCTCCAGACATCCATGATGGTGCATGAGTCCCAAAACAGCTACAGTGAGCTGACGCTGGAGAAGGACAGCCTGCTGGCCAAGCTCAGACTGCTGGAGCAAGACAAGAACCGCCAGCAGCGTCTGGAGGAGGAGCTCGCCCGAATCAAACTCTCGCTGGAAACCGAGCTGCGCAGCAAACAGCGTCTGCAGGAAGACAACGACGCCATCCGCAAGGATTTCACCTATTTGAAGAGCCAGTATGAGCTGAAAGAGAGCGCGATAAGGCAACGAGACTCGGATCGGGACAGAGCCGATCGAGAAAAGAGCTCCCTGAAGAGTGAGGTTGAGAGGCTCATGAGAGAGCTGAGGAGTGTTGAGGAGACGTACAAGAGCCGGCTGCTGATCTCCGAGAAGGAGGCTTCAGAGCTGGCTCTCCGGAGAGATGCCCTGGAGAGAGAGATAAAGAGGTTGCAGCAGAGGCCAAGCACCCTGAACAGGGAGACCCAGACACATGAGAAGATCCCAACGGTAGATCCTTCAAAGCTGTTGTTTGACGGGGTGCGCCGCAAAGTAACAGCCCACCAGCTGTGCGACTGCGGTATCATCAGTAAATCCACCCTGGAGCAGCTCCTTAAGGGCACCAAAACAGTGGAAGAGGTTGCTGTGGACATCCAACTTAGTCTAAAAGGTACTGGCATCATTGCTGGCATGACAGGAGGTTCTAATGGCAAAATGCCATTCACTGAAGCTAAAAACAAGAACCTCCTAAGTCCAGAGAGTACCATCATGCTGCTGGAGGCCCAAGCTGCAACAGGCTATATTGTGGACCCCACATTTGATGAGAAAATGCCTGTGGATACTGCCTGTTCCAGAGGGATTGTAGACACAGAAGATAGAGACGTCTTGCTGACGGCCGAAGCAGCTAGCATTGGCTTCAAAGATCCATATAGCGGCAAAGTGTTGTCTGTGGGTCAAGTTCTGAAACAAGGCCGCATAAATAAGGAGACGGCCATCCGCTTGCTCCAAGCCCAGGAGTCTGTTGGAGGCATCCTGGACCCTGTCCTTAGCATATTCCTGCCCAAAGATCTGGCCTTGGACCGCAACCTTATTGATGAGGAGCTCTACAGGACTTTGAACAAGAAACCTACTTGTTACCTGGATCCAACCACAGGGGAGAAGATAAGCTATGGTGACCTGAGGCTAAAGTGTAGAATGGAACCTGTCTCTGGCTTGCTACTGCTCCCTGGTCCAGAAAAGCCCATGACAGTAAAGGGCCTTCGTGGTCCAGTTTCTGTGACAGAGCTGGTCAATTCCAACCTGCTGGATGAGACTGACTTAAATAAACTAAACCAGGGCAAGCTCACTAGCCAAGATATTGAGGACAAGCTCAAGTCCTACCTGCACGGCTCTACCTGCATTGCAGGGATCTATGATGAGGCCAATGATAGAACCATGCCCTTCTACCATGCAATGAAGGAAGGCCTGCTCATGAGAGGGACCACCCTGGAGCTCCTAGAGGCCCAAGCTGCATCTGGTTTCATGATTGATCCAGTCAACAATATCTTTCTTACTGTGGAGGAGTCTGTAAAGAGAGGCCTGGTAGGTAAAGAGTTCAAGAATAAGCTCCTGTCTGCGGAGAAGGCTGTTACTGGATACACAGACCCATCCACTGGAAAGACAATCTCCCTTTTCCAGGCCATTGAAAAAGATCTGATTGAGAAAGGCCATGGGATCCGTCTGCTGGAGGCACAAATTGCTAGTGGTGGGATAATTGACCCCAAAGTGAGTCACCGCATTGACGTGGATGTGGCCTATAAAAGGGGCCTTTTTGATGAGGAGATGAATGAGATCCTAACCTATGAAGGAGATGATACCAAAGGCTTCTTTGATCCGAACACAAAGGACAACTTGACGTATCTTCAGCTGAAGGACAGGTGCATTAAAGATCCCAGAACAAGTCTGATTCTCCTGCCACTCAAAGACAAGAAGAAGCCCCAGATGTCTAAGGAGAGCCGCACCAATGTTCTTCGTAAGAGGCGTGTGGTGATTGTTGATCCGGACACTGGGTTGGAGATGTCAGTGAGGGAGGCCTATCACAGAGAGCTAATTGACTATGACACCTTCCTGGACTTGTCAGAGCAGGAGTGTGAGTGGGAGGAAATCACAGTCAAGGGAACAGACGGCTCTACTCGCTTGGTGGTGGTGGATAGGAAAACAGGAACCCAGTATGACATCCAGGACTCCCTGGATCGTGGTATCATTGACCAAAAATCCATGGACCAGTACCGTGCTGGAACACTAACCCTTACCCAGTTCGCTGACCTCATTACCAGCAAAACCAGCAGCATTGAGATGAGCATTACCGCCAGTAATGTTGATGATGTGGTCACCTGTAGCAGCCCCACCCACGCCACCCCTTCCTCCCCTACCGTTCGTAAACGCTTCAACAGCATTTCCATCACGCTCTCTCCACCTGAGACGTTTGATGACCAGAGCCCTGTGGCAGCTATCTTTGACACAGAGACCTTGGAGAAGATAACTATTCCAGAGGGGCACCGAAGAGGCATAGTCGATGCTATTACCGCACAAAGGTTGCTCGAGGCCCAAGCTTGCACCGGGGGAATCATTAACCCTGCTACCGGCCAGAGGCTGTCTCTGCAGGATGCCGTCCAGCAGAGTATCATTGATGAGGACATGGCCTCTAAGCTCAAACCTGCCCAGAAGGCCTATATTGGCTTTGAGGATGTGAAGACTAAGAGGAAAATGTCAGCAGCAGAGGCAGTGAAGGAGAAATGGCTGCCTTACGAAGCTGGCCAGAGGTTTATGGAGTTTCAGTACCTGACAGGGGGCCTGCTGGAGCCTGACACTGGGCATCGTACCACCATCGAAGAGGCCATCCGCAGGGGCTGGCTAGATGGCAGAGGGGCACAGAAGCTTCAAGATACTCGGAACCACCAGAAGAATATGACCTGTCCGAAGACTAAACTGAAGATCTCCTATAAGGAAGCCATGGACAGCTGCATGGTGGAGGAGAGTAACGGTATGAAGATGCTGCAAGCTACATCCATGTCCACGAAGGGCATCAGCAGCCCTTACAATATCTCTAACCCAGGCTCTCGTTCTGGGTCCAGGGCTGGCTCTCGGGCCAGCTCCAGGAGTGGATCCCGTAGAGGCAGTGTGGATTACTCTTCTACTTACTCCTTCAGCTACTCTTCTGTCAGCAACACCTTCAGCTCTGGCTCCATCTCTTAGCTATACAAAACATAGTTAGGGAGTGGAACTAGCATAGATGGTTGTTACTAGTACTTCCTATGCTTTTTTTTCCCCCATAAATTTGCTTATCACTTATCACTCGCTGATACATTTGCATACATACAACACTGCTTACTGATATTGGAAATAAATAAATTACATAATTTTAAATTTATAGTTTTCTTATTAGTCCTGAATTAATTTACCAGCTTTGATTGTTTTAAATGTGGGGTGATTTGGTGTCAATCAATATTCAATATTCAACTCTTTATGCAGAATATTATCATTGCTGTTTGACATACATAAATGCTGAATCTAATTCATTATAATACATTTTTCTAATGTCAAGAATTAGGTTAGATTTTTGAGAATGTATCATTTTGTTATTTTTAATAGTGCTTGTTGCTGTCAAAATTTATTTTACCATTGAATTTGCAAATCAACTGCAGTTTGGCTTATATTTTGTAGCAGTTCTACTAAAGGCTTTTTTTGTTACTTGCAAATACTGAAGAGTGTGGCTTAAAATATCGATTGGACAAAGCAATGATCCACCAGAAAATGCCTTATATTTGTCCTTATATTATAAGTGAAAAATAAAGTTTTATTAATTACAACAATTGTGGGTTTTTATTTAATATTTATGTTTTAATATGCTTGGCAAAAAGTTACCCTTAGCTTACTTGGGCTGAACTACATAGCAGGGCAAACTGAACATAATGTTGTCTGTACTTCAAAACAATGCCCATTTCTACCTATAGATGGTGCTAATTGCCAAATAATCATTCATTTTGAGGCATGTTAGAAGGAGTGTAAGATGCTGCCAACATTTTGATTTAATATACTTTATTATTACACAAGAGGAAGTGCCATTTCAATTACCTTTAATTTTACCAAAGAAAATATAGCTGACTGTCAGCAATATTTGCCTGATAAAACCTGAAAGATAATTATATCTCACTACCATCATACAATAAACCTGTTGCATTTACACATAGCTAAATAAACTTGAGTATCAAATGCAAATAGCTTTGCTTCTGCATGTACGTAAACAAACTTGAGTATCAAATACAAATGGGCATGAAAGTCATAAAAACTAGATATTGGTAAGACTTTCAGCCTGAGATGAGGACATTGTAATAGAGTATAATAAATGTTAAGTACAAGGAGTGGTCTTTCATAGAACAATGGCAAGGTTTGGACAGAGTCAATTATTAAGCAGGTCACCATTTCAGCAGTCTGACTCTGCCCAAACCAATGGCAGTTATATAACCAAACAACAGATACCAGAGGTCCTTGGTTATCAATGAACCATTACGTCCTTATACAATAGGAGGCACAGAGTTAAGGAATGACACTGAAAGTCCTGTGGGGAAAGTTACAGAGACATTTACAAACGACCAGGTCTTACAATGTGTCGTCACTCATATTACATGTTTATTTACTCCTATTGTCTTAGGTCATGTGCATGTATACAATAACCAAACAAGTCTGCGTAAAGACTTCTCACTGGAATATGTAGACAAAGAGCCAATCCTGATAAGGAACCAAATGATGAAATTTCCATTGTGGTCCTTCTTGTTCTTAATGTATTCTTCAAACATTCATGATACAGCCTCATGGACTAATCTAGGTTACTAACCCAAGAGCAGCAAGATAAATTCATTCTTATTATAATGAAATGAAATGTTCGGTATATTGCGCAACCCCTCACTGCCTCATACCCCGCCATAAATAATGAATGTAGTGTAGTATGTGTAAGCTGCTGAAGGGAGTTGAAGGACCCTAAGTGTGTGTGTGTGTGTGTGTGTGAGTGAGAGAGAGAGAGAGAGAGAGAGCGAGCGAGAGTAAGGGAAGGAGGCGTACAGAGAGGAAAAGAGGGGAGGTAGAGTGGGAGGGGGGAGGGACCAAGGGAGGTAGCCCCAGCAGCGCAGTGGGAGGACTATCCCGTGCCAGGACTTGTGGAGGCTGCAGCGGCAACAGCCTCGACTGGAGGAAGTGAGTTTGGGGGGTTGTGCAGCACCACCACCACCACCAGCAGCAGCAACAGCAACAGCGGCTCGGGAACGGAGCGAGGGCTTCCATTTTAGCACCGCCGGCCACAGCAGCAGACTGTGTGAGAGCAGCGGGGGCGGCTTGGGACAAAGTGAGCTCACAGAAGTGCCTCTGATCACCCTGCGAGCACATTCCAGCAGAGGAAAAATGAGCCTCTCAGCCCCTCACTAAGCCTGTGTGACGGACTGAGTGTGCGCTTTGACCCAGGACTTTACCTCTCTCTCTCTCTCTCCCTCTCTCTCTCTCTCTCTCTCTCTTTCAGCACTGACTGACAAAAGGGAATCAGTGGCAAAGGAAGAATCAAAGTCCTCGCTTTCAATTTGAAAAGGTAAGGCATTGTGTTTGAACTTATCTATGGTCATTCGTCTGTCGGGCCGGTGGGCACTTCAAAGCGGGATTAAGGGTTCTATACGGTCTGGAGAAGTTTCCAACCTTTCGTGTTTAGCCTGTCGCTCAGTCACGTTTCAGTTCAATCATTTATTCAAACTGCAAAGTGAGCATTGGTCTCTCTGTATTTACCTTGGCTCCGAGTCCTACCAAAGCCAGGAGGCTGTCGCTCTCTACAGTGTATGTCTGTGTGTGTGTGGTGTGTGTGTGTGTGTGTGTGTGTGTGTGTGTAAGTGTGTTCCAGCACACTAAGACCTAGCAGGATTCTAGAGGCAGAGAATGGAGTCATTCAAACCTAGTATGTTTTTGTTTCTTAAAATGTGTGAATGAGACAGGCTGTTGTTCAGAAACCCCCTCACCAGACCTAAACGCTTGCTTCTCCCCGAGAAACCTTTTTTCCTTTCTGAATGGTCTTTTGCTGTGGCAATGATGTGTGGCTCCTTACTGTTGTGGGCTCTGGTGTACCGGAGACCCTTATAATGTGAAACATATGGGGCCAGTCTTGTGGAAGCTTATTGCTCAGTAAAGCTAAAGTCTGTAGAACTCCAAAACTAACTGTAAGCCTTTTCTGGTCTTCTGTTGACTGTTTGGAACTGCTTTGCATGGCGGAGAGAGAGAGACAGAGAGAGAGAGAGATACAGAGAGAGAGAGAGAGAGAGAGAGAGTTATACGGAGAGAGATAGGCAGATATATATATAGTTAGAGAGAGAGATACAGAGTTAGATAGAGACATAGAGAGATACAGAGAGCGAGAGGGAGAGATACACAGAGAGAGAGAGAGAGGGGGGCTCGGGCGAGTGAAGAAAAGAGAAAGGAGGAGAACGAGAGAAAGAGAATAAAGGATATTTTCCATTGTATTTATAGTATTTCTTAGACAGAGGTCACAAAGTGCTTTTGCACCGAGGTAGAAACATGAAATAAATGACAGCAAGTGAAAACATGAGTCACAGAGGAGTGGCTGGGGGCGGAGC
>OMKK01067419.1:0-10811 GCA_900302305.1 Polymixia japonica
GCTATTTCCGCTGATTCCTACGATGTCAATATCTAAGCTATATTATATATATTTCCTATGCTGGTTTGGAATATGATACATGTATCATATTCATATTCCACACCTCACCGACACCCCACACATCAACTAGTTGGTGTGTGTGTGTGTGTGTGTAATCGTAATTCAAACTGTGGGTAAACATAATTAATATTCATGACGAGTAAAACAATTTCTTCAACTCCCACCAATAAAAGAGCATACAGTAGTAGACCAAGTAGGGGAAGGAAATATGGTCGAGGGGGATGTGGTTCAGTTAGGAGAGCGGGAGATGACTTTTAAACATACTGGGAGGAGACAGGAAGAGACTCTGCTGTCCTGTCTGGAGACGGAAGGTCATTCCACCATCATGAGCTCTCTACTGACAACTGTTCCTTCTCTACCCCGACAATCTCCATCATGTGATGCCAGCAAATGTTCGTGCATATTTGAAATAGCACCGCATACAAATTGTATGATTCATATGTGACACTTATGCATAGCTCGCAGGCCAAGGCTAAATATAACGCCAGTGTAAGATATGACATTAATTTCAAACGAATCTTTAATAAATAGCATATTTCCACTGTGACTCAAACGCTGCCATGTGTTTGCCTTTTTAAATCTAGCCCCTATCAGGTTTACCAAGAGTTTCATGTGTGTTGGAACCTTCCCTTCCATAAAAACATCTTATTCAATCGCGGCGAACAAGACATACCCATCATGGTTTAAAATGATTTAACTTTATTTAACTCTGTAACCAAATGAGATAAATCAATAATAAATATATAGATATTGCAAAATTACAATTGATATAGACATAAATAAAAATATAAACATTTAACGTGAATTCAAACAATTATAAATAGTATTAATTTATCAATTCAAGGATATAGAAACCTAAAGCTTCTCGTATAAAGAAACTTAGGTAATACAACGACAAAAAATAAAAGTATAAGTAACAAACAAGTAGGAACTAGTACAAGCGTCCTGTGTTTCCTCCCCTTTGACCAATCGTTTTAAAGGTAAACACAAGCATGGGGCGGCGCTGTTTTCAGCTGAGCGGACAGCAACACACACACACACACACACACGTACAGAAACACACACGGACTCACACACGCCGAGGTGGGAAAGCAAGCTGACCGTCCGTGTTGAATCACCGGTAAGTTCCAATACAACTTTCACTTTAAACAGCTTTAATTCGGTCCCGTATAACCTAAACAGAAGCGTGCGTGTTTGTGGGCTCCATACATTGTTTGATCTGTGGATAAGATACAATGTAACGTCCCCGTGTGTTGCGTCGTCAAGACGGACACTTTATTGGCTACAGTTCTAACTTTATTAAGGAGAATGCGTTTTAATGGAATCCGGACGTATACATTCAATTTTTTTGGGCGACGATATTTTTTCAAATAGACTATTGATGGGAAACCGAACTGGTGACACTTGAGCAACAGGTGATTGGGGTTCCTGAGTAAAGCGGTGATTGACGGGCGTCCTGCCCAATCGCTTGTCCCGGAAAGGAGCGCACGTACCAATGACACACGCCTGCAATATCCTAAAAAAAAAAAAAGAAGAAGCGAGTTTTGAGCTCGAACGTGATCTCTGCTACGCCGCCGGGACGGAGAGGGACGTTTAGGTGAAGGATTTCAATCGTCGTTACCGAAAAAACAACAACCTTGCGACTTGAGTTCAGACACCGTGCGGATTCGGAGCGGTCTGGTTCAGACTGGTAGGTAACCAGTAGAATCGGTAATAGCTGCTGGATTCGTGCATTTGTGCACCTGCAAACTACGAGCGCAGTGTACGGCACCACGTAAATATAGGACAGTCTTCTTGTCCGCAAGGGGACAGATTACGATTGATGTTACTTTTAAAAATGCCTTGACTCGATGTATATATTTAAAGATGTGTTTCCCCTGTGTGGTTGTGATTTGGATTTGCATTTTAGGCCATAGTGCTGCCCTGACTGTGCAAATAACCCACTGTGTTTTAATAATATTGAATGCAACTGTTACAGTGATCTTGTGCCTGAGCCAGAATAACATCTGTATCATGCTTTCAGGTTATTGCTGCAGTCATTTTGGAATATAAACAGATCTGAGGATTATTGTTGGACAGCTGGATCAAATTTCAAATCACCTATCCTTCCTCATCAGAAAAGATGGGGAATGGATTATCAGAACAACATAGTTTCTTCTCAAGCATCCCGCTCTTCCAATCTTTTCACATCGCCATCCTTGGGCTGGACTCTGCAGGTAAAACCACCGTCCTGTACAGGCTGCAGTTCAATGAGTTTGTCAACACAGTTCCCACCAAAGGCTTCAACGCGGAAAAGGTCAAAGTGTCTTTGGGCGGCCACAAGACGGTGACCTTTCATTTCTGGGACGTCGGCGGTCAGGAGAAGCTGCGTCCGCTGTGGAAGTCGTACACGCGATGCACAGACGGCATCATATTCGTGGTCGACTCTGTGGACGGCGAGCGCATGGAGGAGGCCAAGACCGAGCTCCACAAAATCGCCAAGACCTCCGAGAACCAGGGCGTGCCCCTGCTGGTGGTGGCCAACAAGCAGGACTTGAGGCACTCTCTGGGACTGGCCGAGATTGAGAAGTCCCTGGCGCTGAAGGAGCTGGGTCCCGGGACGCCCTGGCACCTGCAGCCCACCTGCGCCATCATAGGAGACGGCCTCGGGGAAGGGATCGAGAGACTGCACGACATGATCCTGAAAAGGAGAAAGGCGCTCCGGCAGCAGAAGAAGAAGAGATAATTGAGTCATAAAAGATATTTGGTTTTTTTTTTTATGTATGTGAAGTAAACATGATGACGATCTCCTGAGTGGAAACATAGATATTCCGCCGCAGGTTCAGATTCGACGTGCTGAGTTTTATCAGTCCAGAGTCGATGTTTAGGATCCCCCTTTGCGTCTTATTCTGCTGTTGATGCTGCCGACCAGGAAGTGATCTGAAGGAATATAGTATGACGACAAAGAAAGATTCAGAAATGTTTGGACGCAGAGAGCTTGTGGTTCAAAGAGTACAGAGGGTCTGGGGTCAGGATGGGCGTTTGGAGTTGTTTTCAGGATGATGTTATGATTCATGCAAGGCCAACGGCTATTCCAAAATATATTACCAAAAATGATTTACGATGAAAAGGCATTTAATAGTGTAGGTGTTAGATGGTGAAGGAATGAGCTTTATGATACCAGAGGGGCAGTGGAAATGTACATCTGATGGAGAGGGCAATAACAGCCATTGTGTCCCCTCAAAAAATGAACTTTGAACCTTGGGGAGGGGGGGGAGATCTGATATCAAAACACAAATGTTTCTTCTCCTAATTCTGTTATATTAATATGTGTTAATTTTTACTCTGTACTTTCTTTTTGAAAGAAAAAAATATTGTCATGCATTATCATGAATTCTGCTTGCTGATTTTACAATATCTATTTGTCAAAAGCACTTTAGACTATCTCATCTTATGGAGTTTCCACTTTAACAATAGAGTGTACTGTGTTAGGCTCGTGTGTGTGTGTGTTAAGGACATACCTTGTACAACGGGGCTGGGGCAGGAGATTGATGAGCCGGGGACGCCTTGAGTATTTTTGGATTGAGGTGGGCGGATATGCAGCCCAGTTGCTCTTTCATTCCTTTGAAATAATTGGTGACTGTAGACCAGCAGTGAGAGAGCAACAGCTGGTCAACTAAAATAGCTCTCTGATGCTAATTGATTGTTTGCAGTGCTCACTGGTGATCTTCAGACAGGGTGGTCATATTTCTTAATTTCTTGGGAATATATGAAATGATGTGATGATTATGAGCCTGAACTAGGTTTATGACTCTGCATCTCATGGCTTAAATAAATATTTCATTTGGATACTGCAGGTCCTCTTGTCCCTTCACTAAACACATCTCAGTTTGATGACTTCTTCAGCCAACAGGATGGAAATGAACAGTGTTGCTTGATATACCACTCAGTTTATTTTGATTAGTTGTGTTTCCATATTTTATTGAAGCGTCACCAGTGTTGGCCTGGTGTCTCTTCTCAACTTGTTTGCCAGGAAGGAAACTCAGGGCAACTTTTCCTGATTCCGCTTCCTGTTCTTTGCAAGTGTCAGGTGTGTGTGTGGGTGTGTGTGTCTATCTGTCAAAGTCAAATTAAATCACAAGACTGGCTCCATGTTCCTCAGCTCCTGCGGCAGAGTTACACGGCCTCTTGCCTTTGATCTGCTGATACACCCAGCTGGGGATTAATATTGGTTATTGGCTCTGCAGTAAAAACCTGTTTCCTTTCTCACAGTGTTTTTGCTAACTCAGCAGTGTTGAATGTAAACATTTTGTGGACCATAATAACCGTCAACACCTTGTGTACTCATTCGTGTGTTTGTTTCCTGGATGTGGAAAAAATATGGGGTACTTCTATCATTCCGTTCCATCCATTCATCTTTCCATCCATCCATTCTGGTGTTTATCCCTTCTTGAGGTTGTGAGGTCCCTTCCTCCGGGGAAGGTAATGAGGGAGGATGCACTACCCAACATGAAATGAAGGTTCTAGCCCGTGTGAGAAATCATATCCATTATCACTTTTATACAGTAGCCTGAGAAATTGT
This sequence comes from Polymixia japonica, assembly GCA_900302305.1. Lineage (NCBI taxonomy): Eukaryota > Metazoa > Chordata > Actinopteri > Polymixiiformes > Polymixiidae > Polymixia > Polymixia japonica. The sequence goes on from OMKK01067419.1 coordinate 4,622, forward strand.
TCTGGTTGGAGAAATGCTTTAGGCCAGGGGCGTCAAACCATGTGCCGTTTAGGCGCCATGAGACTGCAGGTTTTCATTCCACTGCACCAGGTGATTTCAATAATTAATCCCCTCCTCTCTCGTTAAACATGCTAGTCAGTGAGATCACCTGCTCTAGTCTTTGGTTGGAAGGAAAACCAGCAGCCTCTCGGCCCTCGGCGGCACATGGTTCGACACCCCTGCTTTAGGGCATAACCACGTTTTCTAGCTGAAGTAAAATGAGGTGCTTTCATCAAGCCTGTTTAGTAAATTACTGGACTGGAGTGTCAGGAAGCTGTGCCTTCACGTATATATTTGAGACAATGCGCAAATTACCTTTTTCCTTCTCTGCCATTTTGAACCCTGGGCTACACAGATACACCCTCTTCCACCTCAAGTCAGGCACCCGTGACCAGACGCACGAACACTCCACAAAGCAGACACACAAAGAGCTATGTCCTCTGCAGTCTGGGTGTTGTCACACGCCTGAGAAATCTGCTGTTTGTCTTGTTTGGGCGGCGGGGATTAGTCTAGGCGTACTTGGTATGTCGCAAGTAACCAGGCTGGATTGAAGTAGGTACTTTTACTCACACATACAAACAGTTTGGAGCCTCTCTGAAAAAGTGAGATAAGATAAAACGTTATGGTCCCCAGATAAACTACAGATTGGAATATAACATCAAACAAAATAGTACTTATTCAAGATGTACTGGCAGATAGTGAGTAGCTCTGTCCCAGCGGTATTTGTGTCAAACTGCACGCCTGCATTTCACTGTAAACCCAGGTGTTCTGGGTTGAATGCTCTAATTCTGCAGAGTTTTGCGATTTTTCCCCTCTGTGTGTTTAAAGAGGAAGACGGTGATGTATGCATACTCCTCCTAGCCTCCTTGTTATGCAGGGTTACTATGATGGGATTCATTTTTCTTCCTGCAGCCTTTGAGAGCGAGTGGCCTATTTACATGTGAATTCCTGTCGCGGGCCCTGCAGGCTCGCTTAACAGTAGTGAACGGGGCCACCTGCAAGGGGAGAGAGAGGAGGAGGAGGAGTAGGGGAGGAGAGGAGGAGGAGTAGGGGAGGAGAGGAGGGAGGGGTACACGGAGCTAGAGAAGTGCTCTTCTATTTTCTCCTTGGTGCAGGGAAGCCATCTTCACAGAGAGGCTGTGGTAAAATGAGCTGAACAGCGCGGCCGTTTCACGATCCGTTAGGGATCATTATTCTGAACATTTACTTTCACTTTTACTACATTTATTTATTACATTATTGCATTGATAGACTGGCCTGAAAGTTTTCACTTTAGAGAAGTGCTTCTGGGTTTGGGGATTGTTGTTCACCTTTGACTGCCTTGCTGCTCAATTCTGTCTTGGTTAGTACATCCATAAAACGATTAGGTTTTATCTTAACGCTATAAAATAAGCCCCAGAGTACTGTGTGCGTCTACTTGTGTGTGCTGCTGTTGTGTGTTTTTGCCACGGCTAGTCAACCGACGGGAAAGAAGATTTAAGCAGTACTACACTTCAGGCTGTTCAATAATAACAGTAAAGAACACCCTTGAGTGTAATATTGTGATTATACAACAGTTGCCAACAAAAAGGTCTTTTTTCTTTTTTTTAAATTAACGTTATTCAACAACATCTAAATATATCTTCATATTTAATGGTGAAAACTAGCGAGTTTGTAACGTAGTTCCTTAGTGACACACCCACGCTATAATGCAACGGCTTCTCCGTTACCATGGAAACGTTGAACCGTTTCTGTTAATGTGTTGATCTATATTGGTATCAATGGTGGAGTTATTTACAGTGATGAGGTATATTTAATTAGCTTTATCATGATTTGGAATGCCTATTTTGACCAATCAGAATGTCTATTTTGACCAATCAGAATGTCTATTTTGACTATTTTGACCAATCAGAATGCTTGGCCAGAACGCTCTTTTACCTCCTTCTCCTTCCCAGAGAGCACAGACTTCTGCAGCTTTGAGGTGAATTGAAAACTCTGAACACGGGGCAAATTACTTTTTCATTCTCTCTGCCATTTTGAGCTGGGCGACTGAGTTCCACCCAGTCCACCCCCATCGCGCGCCAGACATGCAACCAACCCCCGAATCACACACACACAAAGCACCGTGTCCTCTCCAGTCTGGGCATTGTGAGGCACAAGCCTGTGAAATCTGTTGTTGGTCTTGTTTGGGCATGAGGGATTAGGATAGGGGTAGACTGTGGTCCCCAAAGCTTTATGTTCTCCTGTTGATTGATGGGGAAAGTCAGGTTGAGCAGTCAACTGAAAGAGTCTGGGTTGAGTTTCAGCATCAGAGAGGCCCAGAGGTAAAGTGGGATAAAACTGTAAAGACTCTAGATTTAATACTTTCTCACAATAGCAACCAGTGTGCGGAACACCACAGTGTAGATACAGTGACACATTTATTACATTTATTAAATATATATTTATTTAATACAGGAACAGAAAACAAATCCAGGAAGTAGAGATTTTGTCCACGAATTATATATATTTTTTAAATCAACTGCAGTGAATGTTTATTAAAGAAAAGGAGCTTAAACTGTGCCCAAGACTGTTTTGATATCATGATTTGCTTGTCACGTCTATAAGAACTTTATTTACTTTGCAGAAGCTGTTTCTGTGTGTAACAACACAGAGGAGTTGTTGTGTCTGGAGGCCCCGTCCTCTGCCATTGAAATTCAAATCAGAGACCATCTCCGTGATTCTCTTAAATGCCTGTTAGTGGTGTCGGCCGTGAAATTAAGTTGTGAATGAGGAGAGAGTTCTTATGCAGGGTTTGTATAGAGAACATAAGCTTGTCTTCCTTTTAATGGGAGTGGACGGTCCATCTACCCTTAGAATTTTAAAGAGGCTCTGTGGAATTCTTGTGTAATTTCAGCCTCTAGTAGTTAAAATGGCGCTGTGGAGCAGTGTGGTGGGTCCATGTATCTTTCTGATGGACAGACCTGACCCCAGTGCACCAATGAACATTCAGGTGAAGGCTGTCAATCAAGTCACGGGCACGCGAGCCAACAGCATAGATAAAATGGCGGCTAAATATCAAAACCGAAAACCTAGGCTCGTAAACTAGAGATTCTGTTGCAGAATGAGGTAAAAGTGGGATTCGGTTCATAGATTATATCATATATCATCATAAAACTAGAGGTTTCAAAAAATACTAACATATCGGCAAAATTGCTCAAAGCATCTTTAATTTCTCATTTAGACAGCAGGAAGGTCTAGAGGGAAACAGACAGAAACAGGAGAGAGAGGTCTGGACTCCATCCCAGGCCAGCAGGGACAGGTCTGGACGCAGGCGGACCAACAACATGACTGTTTCTGGGCATGTGTCTTCTTTCAAAGATAATTTTTAATGCATTTGTCTGCTTTGTTCGATAGTGGACATCGCGAAGAGACAGCAAAGATGGGAGGGAGAGGGGGTGATATGTGTTAAAGGTCACAAGTAGGACTTGAACCCACAGTCCTAAAAGCACACGGGATGCGTCTCAGTTTGGTGACCCAAACATATCTACTCGATGCACTGTTCATTATCTATTCATTTATTTGACTTTTACCAAAAACTGTTTGTCTGTTACTCACGTCCCTGTTGGGTGTCCCACCAATGACCCACTTCACATTAAATCAAAATCAAATGGACGTTATTGGAATCACATTGGACCATAATCTAATCTTTTCCGCCCGGTGTGTAATGAAAACCACACAACTGAGTCACTATGCTTCGTTCCACTCAAAACGTAAGACAACAACGTCTCAATGACAGCGTCCTCTTTATGTAATGAAGCTAGTCGCCAAGTCAACCTCCTCCTGGGGAAACAGCAGGGATACCCTAACATTGGCAATAACACTGACTGCGGTATTTAAACAGCCACGCCATGAGCACTCTCTGTAGCAGGAGTTCATTAACTACAAAGAATGGTAAGGCTGAATAATAGACCAGGCTCTTTTTAGCATAGATGAGGAGGGGGGGTCTGTATTGATGTTCTTTAATGATTAACACCCCTAACTCGCCAGCCAGGAGTTCTTAATCTGTCTCCATTTCCATGGCAATCAGGGCCGGCCCCATCCCCGTAGGAGCCCATAGCTTTCAGGCTGAGGCACTCTGCCCGGTTACGGCGATCGTCGATGTTTTGGGGATGACGGGGGTTTCAGGGATCTGCCTCAGGGCCGCGTAGAAGTCAGAGATAAGGACTGTCAGAGAACTGATTGGGTTTTTACTGAGTCTGGGTTTCACGGGCGTCTGTTTGCAGACACGCTCCTTATCTGCCTCAACGTCTTTCTGCTTTACAGACCATTGATGCCTCAGGATGTCCTTCTCTAGCTGTGCTCGGGACGTCCTTCTCCAGGGTTGTGTACCCTGGCCCTTAAACCCTGGCCATAAATCAAAATAAATTAAAATGAGGCCCTCCAGCCCATCTGGTGTCCTCAGTAACAGAGACCAGGGCCCTAATTTATACAAGTCTCTCACACACTGGGCACAAAGTTATCTTAGTATCAACATGAGTTTATACTGACTTTCCACATTTTTGTGATATATGGAAACACTATTGATACCCAACTTATGAATACTATACATATATACTGTACACATTTATATATAAATACACAACTATAAAATATTTTAATTCGGTTTTTTTCAGGATAGGATTGAACTTAATTCATCTCCTTGGGGAAATTATTTCCTCACAGCAGCAGGGAGAATTATCAGGCATAAAAATATAAAGTAAAAAATATAAACAGAAAAGATATAGAACTAGTAAGAATAACAGAACACGCTGGGTAAATAAGATGAAGATAATGTACACCAACCGACATACACCAACAGCCAAATTATGTCACAAGAAAATGTAGGGAAGTCGCCACAGACACCCGGTTATTACTCATAATACTGCAAATGCAAGATCTTTCATCAGAGGACCACAGGCTCAATCACCATTGTGTTACCTCGTTCGGCGATAGATAGTAACTTAACAGACATTTATTTAAATGAACATCTTCGGAGATCTTCGAGATCGCCCCTTTAATGAAATGAAAGCACATTTCATTACGTTCATTTCACGCGTAACAATCATACATGTCTTCTTCTCTTGTGACTAGAATTAGACTTCCCTGAACTAGAAGGAGAGCTGGAGTTGTTATGGCGAGAATCTAACATTTTGAAGCGTTCAAACGCACTGTATAAAAAAAAACAAAAAAAACGTTCCGGACTCCAACTTTCTCCATTCATTAATCTTGTTTAGCCCGGGCCAAGCCTCTTTTGTCAGGGAACAATACAAATTCTTTCCCATCAGTATCAGCTAGAGTTCCCCGAACTGAGCGGCATTTCCGCGCTCCTTTTGAAATCCTATAACTGTCTGGTTGAAGCGCCAGCATTTCGCTGCAATCAGTATTGATACCATAAATTGCTACGGACCTTTCTTTAGCCTGTGCATTTTATATACCCTGCCGCCTCCTTTGTCTCAGTCTGTCATGTCTCCTACGGCAGGTATTCACCGTATGTAGTGTCCCCCTGCCGCCCAGCCAACATTTAATAAGCCTCTTATCACTTTCTCCACCACGGTGCGCTTTTGTTAGTGCTTCTCTGGCACTCAACACGCCCTCGCTTGGATAGAAGACAACGTTAGCCTGTGCGGTGGAAATCTATAGTGACGTCACACGTATTCATGCCACCGATATTCGTGCACGTTCCTGTTTGGAGACAAACTGCCCACGCCTCGGCTCCCACTCAGGGCACAATCAATATCAGGAAGTGGGCACCGTGACAGCCAATAGGCGACGGCGGGGGTGATCAGGAGAGGTACGCTGAGGTTCAAGCCCCCTATGAAACTGTACATAAGTCTGTTGTATGCATGTGTGTCTTGGGTTGCTTTGCAAACCGACCCAGGTCTTTGGTGAATTCAATAAAGACCTTTTCCCCCGTGAAACTGGGACCGCTGAGCGTGCCTCTGGATCAGCTGCCAGGGGACGCGCTCGTAAATTAGTCTCGTCTTCTTAGAAAATGTCGGACAGTCGGGTTAAAACGGGGTGATCTGTTGTCCCTTGCTTGTAATTAGTTTTGTCCTTCAAATCACGGAGTGACCCGTGTGCGTCTGTTGCCGCGTCTATTTGGCGTTGACTCTTTAAATGAGTTCATTTACACTTTAAACCCCCCCCCCCC
>OMKK01067421.1:0-14644 GCA_900302305.1 Polymixia japonica
TCTTTGCGTGCGTCGGTGTGTGTCTGGTCTGCAGTAGTCCCAGACAAATCACTTTCCTGAAAGGCCAACGTTCACGTGAAATATTGTTCGTGTACAGTCGTCGCTCTGACAAGAAAACACAACTAAGCTTTGTGTGTGTGTGTGTGTGTGTGTGTGTGTCTGTGTGTGTCTGTGTGTGTGTGTGTGTGTGTGTGTGTGTGTGTGTGTGTGTGTGTGTGTGTGTGTGTGTGTGTGTGTGTGTGTGTGTGTGTGTGTGTGTGTGTGTGTGTGTGCGTGCGTTTGTGTGCATGTGGTGAAATGGAACATCAAACATTTTATATTTTAAAATAAGCTTTAATAGTTTAATTTGCATTTTATTTTAAAATAGGGCTATTTCTAGGGCATTTCCTTTGAAAAGATAATGTTTGGATCTCTTGCGTCCTCCTGCACAACTAGTTCCCATCTGCAGCAGTTGTGCAGTGGCCCTCTTGTTCAGTATATTCAGGTTGTGGCTTAGCGTTTGGACTGGACTTAAGTTGTGAAAGTCCTGTTTGATGGCGGACCAGCCCAATGCAACCACCCCCCTCCCTCCCTGTCCACAGCGACCACACTGTTTACTCCACATAAACAAGCTGCCTGGCCCCCCAAGTTAGAGACAGCACTCCGCTACTGGCACAGCTGCATAGCTCACACATCCGAAATCAGATGATCAGCCAATTAGAAACAAGAGCGGGACAGGAAATTAGCACCGTCAGGTAGCAGCGGTGTGTACTTGGAGTGTAGCCGTCACGACAGTTTGGTTTCATGCTGATTTGTGCCAAACCCAAGCAGGAAGCTGGCCCTCTGAGGCCAATACAACCAAAACTAGTGAGAAACTGGACCACTGCTTTAGACATTCTGTTTTACTGCTGCAGTGCTCTATTTACATAATATGTCAATGGCCGCCATGGAGTTTATTTGTTATGCTGCCTGAAAGCTTCTCTTGTGGTTACTCTCTTTTTGTGACCCTAAGATGAATAATTCAAACTGAAAATGTTTTTGTTCTTAAATTAAAAAAAAAAAGAATCTTTTGAAGCCACCTCCTCAGTGAAAGAAGAAAGAAAACGAGAAGTGAGAGCAAGTTTTTTTTTTACCAGACTCAACTGTTTGTGTAAGTTATAATTTCACATCAGAGTCAGGCCGAGTTTTACATTTCAGCAATTACAGAAACTACATGTGTGCCATGAACAGTCTCTATTGAGTCTGGGGAGAGGGGAAGGGTGGGAGGCGAGGCTCTCAAAGAGAACATAGGATTTTTCAGCCCATGTGTTTGTTTTTGCTCATGTTATAAGTGAGGGCTCAAAAGACATATCAAATGTCCCACATAGCTGAGCCAAGGCCGTGTTCCTCCCCTCTCTAACACGCTCACTCTTTTTCTCCCCTTCCCTCGCTGGCGTCTTTCTCTCTCTCCTGCTTGCTCTCTCACATTCTCTCTCTCCATTGCGACGCCTAAGGCCTAAGCGAAACAGGAAGCCAGCACAAGGGCCGGCATTCACTGTGTCTCAATGACACGCTTCATTACGGCAGGCGCATTACATGTCTCTGAGGCGCTGCTGGATCCGGAGTCACGAGGACGGACGCCATTTTGGCTCAAACATCTCGTCAGCTGCCCTTTCATCTCGGCATGCACTTCAAAAGCAGTGTATGTGTTTATTTGTGTCCTCCCCAAAACTACACTGGCACCACCCCAAAGCTACTTATTAGTGACGCTGTTTCTTCCCGCTTCAGTCTCTACCTTCCTCAATCTTCAGCTCCGCCCACGGGGCAGGACCTCTTATTAACAGGGGTAATCTGTGCCTCTGGTATTGACGTTGTCTGCTTGCCAATCAAAATATTTGAAGGAAATGTTTATTTTCTTGAGCGAATCGCACCAGCTGCTTGCAAGCCTTTCTGAATAAGGCCATTTATGTGTAAGAATTTGCCATTGTGAGGCATAGCGCCGGACCTCTCAGTGACTGAGTGCTGATTTGGGCCTTTGCAAAGGAAGTGGAGGAGCTCCAGGGGAAGCAGAGTTTTTATACACTCTGAGCCCAGTGTGGCTATAGGTGAACAGCCCAGCGCCGACCCTCTCTGCTTTTGGCATCGTTCAAGGCCATAACTGCCAGTACAGGGGGCTAGGGGGTTACAACAAGTAATATCATCGCAATTCCACATGGTTGAGTGCCTCTTAATAAAATTAGAGGTTCATTGGAGGAATTGAATACGACGAAGTGGTTACATAACATGCAAATTTCTGTGCGGGGACATGATTAAAAGAAGCGTACGCCTTTCTAAGAATACAATATCTGTAACACTGAATCCTTGACTTAAACCACCGGGTATTTGAAAAGTAGGAAAAGTATGTACATGTGTGCGGGCAGGCAAGTGTAAAGACTACGTGCCTCGGTAAAACCCATGTTTGAGGCTGTCCGCGGTGGTTCGTGCAGATTGGCTTGTAACAACTGCACCGTCTCAGACCGAGAGCAAACAGCCACTATTTGCATGTCAAATTGTCAGCCCTCCTGCGGTGTGGCCGTTGAGTGTGAACCAGGGTCCCACGCGTTGGGCCAGTAGGGACTTGACAGCCTGGTTGGACAGGCCACCAAAGGCCTTTGCAGCTCACAGGTCTTCTCTTGCCCCTCCAGTCTCTTCTGAAAGACCCAAAAATATCTCCCATAGACCCATCAAGCATGTTTTCCCAAGCCCTGTCTCACTTTAGTGAGAAGACGCCCCCGCGCTCTCTCTCTCTCTCTCTCTCTCTTCCCGGCCTCCACTGCTCAGTCAGCGGAGGCAAACCTGTCACACGAAAACGCATCTCCAAAACCGCCAGATGTCAAGACTGCTTTGACAAGGCTTTTTTTTTTTTGGAATGTCCTTTAGATTTCTATGGTATAGGCTCCAACTTCCTCACTGTGTCCACACATAAAATTGAAACATTTGCCTGGTCTCCATGGAAATGTTGACATTATGCATTCCTGCACGAACAAAATTCTTCTATTCACGTGTTTCTAATGAATATATCACACTTATCCACTCTCCATGTATTCCAGCAGCTTTGTGGCCTGAGCAGATGGACCCCCCCACTCTGAAGACATGCAAGGTGGAGGAAGACCTGAGACCATGGCCAGGTAAGACACACCTAGGACTTCTACCTGTATTGTAACACACAGTGTTTCTATGCCGTACGGTTTTGCGTGGCTATACTTCTTGGTTCCTCTTCTAAGCCTTTATTTCCCTTTTCACCACATGAGCTCAATGCAGCAGAAAGTAACCACACGCGTTCTGCTCTCCTTAGTCGACCCCAAACTTTATGTGAATTTGAGGAAGGTGTATGTGCGTGCGTGTGTGTATATGTGTGTGTTGATGGGAAAAGAGTTTTCCAAGTGTTTGTTTGTTGCTGAGACTTAAACATAACATGCAAGGCCCAATCAACAACAACAACAGCATGAAAGGCGTGGTCAGCAATAAGCAATAGCTATAATTACTAGGAGCTGAGGAGCCTTGCACTTTATACACAATGCTAGCCAAAGTCACTTTACGCCATCCGAATAGCATATCTTTAAGCATCTCAGGATAAACAAATTTATTGTTATCAATCTGTCATCTTTTCAAAATGGCACAAACAATATAAATGTGGAGAAGCTGGAAAGGTGGCCTGGCAGAGGGCGTGCCATCTGTTGTGACGTTTCTTTTGGTGTGTGTTTCGTTCTGCCCCTGGGGCTCAACTACATCCCAGAACATTCCTAGAGCACCCCCACCCTGCATGCCTTCCTCATTCTCTTCCACTTTCTTTCTTTCTTTCTTTCTTTCTTTCTTTCTTTCCTTCTTTCCTTCTTTCTTTGTAATTTGGCACTTTGCTGCCTAACAGCCCACTCAGTTGCCTGCTCGTCCCCTTCCCAGAAACCACCACACCACACCAGACTTGCTGAGTCATCCACTCACACTCTGACAGGGACACACACTAACACACACGCTTACACACGCGCAGAAGGAAGAATAAAAATGACTTATTGATTTGGCCTGCTGGTATTTTTCTCTTTTCTTCTATTTTTTTTGAGAAGGTATCAGGCAGGAAACAGAAATATGGTATCGGGCAGGAAACACCAGCTTAGTTTTACAACTAATAGGAAATAAGGAGATGGTACGACATGTTAACATATGACACTGTTTGTGCGAGACATACGTTAGCCAGAGATTCCCTGTAGAGTGAGATGTTCAGCATGGTGTGAAAATGTGATCGACAGTGGTTGGTGCTAAAGACAGATGTTTGAGATCCTCAAGCCTAAACTGGAAATTCCAATCCATCCCGACAAAGTGGAGAATGAGACACAAAGAAAAATATGGAATGAATCATGGTCCCACTCACAGCTTATTGCTCACTCGCTAAAGAAATACTCCACATGCCACCTGGCAAGCAACACGCATGTCAACACACAACAGCTTCACTCGTTATTATACAACTCACAGTCGAGAATTTAGTTAACAAATGCAAACAGATTAATCATATCTTGTTCGTTGATGCATTAGGAAAATCTCAGGTTTTTGTAATCACAAACACCCTTTTGCCTCGCTTGTATTGCATGTCATAAGTTAGGCCCATGCAAAATCCTGTTTGCTCACATGATACTGTGCCTAACATGGACGAGGCTTTGGGGTTGTTGAGCATGGCACCACAGTACAGAGGTGATTATCATTTGCATTCAACATGATGCTCCTTCCCCCAAAGCCTAAGTGCTTAAATAAACACCTGGGGATAATTTGTGTTCATGTGGGTGTCCTATTCTTTGGCTCGTGCAGCAGTATTATTGCCCTGGCGTGATGCTGTGTCGTCTTACTGCGTTATCAACAATGATTGCTCATCCTCATGGCATCCACTATTTGAACCACCCAAACCGGTCAGCCATGACAAGCAAAATTCTATAATCGCGAAAGCCTCAACGAGGAACCGTCTGGCCTGTAGTGTAGATACTGTTTTGTTTTTTCTAGAAGTGTTACGATGAAAGAGAAGAGAAAACAATCTGGCTCGTACAGTATCGCTCTCTTTGAGCATGACAGGAAGAGCCAGAGGTTCTCTCCCCTCCCTCTTCTTCCCTCCCCTCCACTGATTTGCCTGGGACACCATTCCATGGGCGATGGCCGTCACAGTTTGCATCAAGCCTGAGTAAACATTTCACAGGTGAGCGCCCGGATTTGCATCTTCCCATTGCCGGCCACCGCACACATACGCACACATACGCACACACACACACATGCGCGCGCGCTTGGACGACGGCCTCAAACTTGCGCTTATGTTAACAACCGAAATCAGTTTCTCCCATAACCAAATGAGGCAAACCTCCTGTCATATCTGGGTTACACGCTTGACTGTGGACTAGTGGACTTCTTTGAGGAGGCAGAGAGGAGGAGGACTCACCCTTGGTATAATAGAATGTATTAAGTGCGTGGCACTCTGCATAAAAAGCGAGGGCAGGAATGGGGTTCGCTGGAACACTATGTTCTCTATAAAAGCCCTGATTCCCAGCCACCCTCATCATAGACTGGGACTGGGAACATCATAGACAGCAGGCTGTGCCAGCTAGCCCTCTGGGGTCCATCCCCTCCGCTGTCCCTGCAATTTACTCAACACATTTCAGCTGAGCCTAATGGAGATCATGTGTGGGTTGGGCTGCAGAGGTTACAGGCTGCTACTACAAGGCCCAGTTAGGAAGACCCTCTCTGCCAAAGATACACCACTGTTACCACAGCCACAACATTGAAGCCTGTACTTATACTGGGTGGGGGAGGGTGGGGATGCAGTTAGGTATGCAAGAGGGTTAAGGGGGGGGAAGCAAAAGTCTGCTTCTGCGAGATAGAGAGCAGTTTAGGGAGTTTTCATATTAGGTACAATTGCAGTTGCGTCGATCCGTACGGTACGCGGTGTTCACACTAATCAAACGGACTGGACTTCGTGGGTCAAGCGTGCTCAGATCCGGTCCCTGATGCAAAAGCCCCCATTATTCAACCCTCTCCTCCAGAGGGAGCTACTGCGTTACGGAGCGGGCGCTCGCGGCGGCAGGCACTCCCTGGCTCAGAGCCAACGGTGGTGATATTGCGCAAGCCTATTAAGGTGTTGTGATAAGTGTCCAGTCCAGTTTCCCCTGACAGAATACAGGAGTCTATCCCCACCGCAGTTTAGCCAACATGTTTCCACCCACTCCAATTAAATGGAGATCATGTGCGGGGTGGGCCGCAGCCGCCAGAGCCATCAAGTCCCCATGCCACAGATCCCCTCCCCAGCCTCACCCTGCAGACTATATTTAGTGGAGAGAGAGAGGGAGAGGGAGAGAGAGAGAGAGAGAGAGAGAGAGAGAGAGAGAGCGCAAAAGTCCAGTAGGAATTAGTGGGCCGACTCCACTTCTCCCGAATCAACAGCAGCTGAAGACTTGGATTTTCCTTGCGTGAAATCAGATATGGAGCCGACTACGGTGCCTGGTAGACTCTGGAAAAAGAAACAGCGACCCCCACCCCCCACCTCCTAGCAACACCAAACTCCCTCATCCCAAAAAGAAAAAAAAAAATTCAACTGCAGAAATGTGTTGTTGAAAAAAAAAAAAAAAAGCATAGCAGGGGCCGTGGAAATTGCTAAGGAACAGATTTTTTTTTGTAGCTGAAAATGGACCCAGTTCTCCAGACGCAGGGAAAAGACATTTCAACAAGACGGTGGCACGCAAGTTTGGCATCCTACCCCCTCAGGGCTGTGGCGTGCAAGCGCTTGCTATTTCACAAATACAAGCTCTCTTTTCTCTGCCATCTAAATCCTCATTTTACACTTACAGTCATGTGGGCGCACTGGACCCATCAAAGAGCCACACGCAAACAAAACAAATCGGCATGGACTCAGGTGTAGGTGTGTGTGTGTGTGTGTGTTTGTGAGAGCAGGTGCAACCCAACGTAGCACATGTTGACATTAGATATGAAGTCCTCTCCCAAACCATTGAACCGGGTCAAGATATTTCATAATTCCAGAGCACCTCTGCTTTCCTATCTTCATAACAGTCACAAGATATCACAGGTGACTAGCATTGCTTAACGTGTGTTGGCTAAGAGGTAGCACTTTGTCTTGCTTCGAAATTAGCCTTATAATGCATATAATGTTGCCTTATTATCGAGAAGAGAAGAAAGGTATGATACCAGGTATGGTGCTAGTTGGGGACACAGCTGACCCAAGCCAGTACCTACATGCTATTTTTGTCGACCGAATAAACTTCCCTCTCCGAACCGAGATACATTTTTTACAGCGTTTTGTAGTCCTATTTGAAACCGTTAACCGAAACGAAGATGAGTCAGAACGTTGATGAACAGCTGTCCACACCGCCAATTAATTGCGTTTCGTTCATAAGGAATAGATTCAGATTACTATCTAAGTACCGTGGATAGTAAAACTAAATGTACGGCTGCTGAATGACTGGTCACAATATAGGCCACTCTGTTCAGTAACACTGGTTGAATACAATTTGATTATCATGTTTAGCCCAGGGGGTGACATAATCTCTTTTTATTTAAAACATAAAGTAGCTGCCATAGCCTAGCTATAGCCAGGCACTGATAAAATGCTGGTTATTTTGATAGCTGTTTATTTACAAGCCTGCTAACTTTAACCCGTGAGTATGATACCCCCTGGAATGCCCCCAACTGCCCCTGCAGCAGGACCCAAACCCAAAAGTTACAGCAGATGGCAGCAGGCAGCCCTCCTTTGATCCACACGAGTAAGGAGCCAGAAACACATCTAAAGTTAAGGATGCCAGATCAGCTAACGGCCTACATTCTAGCTCAGTTAAGCGAGCCCAGCAATATGGTGTTTTACTTAAGGGAACTAAGTTGGTGACAATAGCTGCCCCCAAAAAAAAGGAAACTCACTTGTCAAACCATTGAGCAAGATTCCCATTTCCCTTCTGTCAGTTGAATAAATTAGAGAATGTGTGCAGTGAAACTTAAGTCAAAACAGCTGGGTTTAGTGTGTTCTGTTACCTGTGAGATTACACTTCCAGATAGGCCAGCAGTTAACACTGACAGATCTTGGACCTCAGCGCACATTGGTTTACATTAACAGACAGACAGACACACACACAAAAGCAAACACATACACAAAATCTTTCCTTCTTTCTCCCTGTCCAGCTTTCCGTCTGTTTCTGGCCATGCCAGTGTTCTTGCTTGCTTCCCGCCTCTGTCTCTTTGTATGATTTATGATGGATTGCACAACAGCACAACAAGCTGTCGGTGTTTATACAAAGCACCCCTCTGCTCTGACAAAGCCCCTTTTCTTTGCTCTGAAAAAGAGAGAATACTGTATGTTACTCTCCTTTTGAAGGGGTGGTAGGAGGGCAGTGGTAAGGGGGAGCTTTCATAACTTCAGTCTTGTGCATGGAGCTGTGGGATGATGTGCTGTCAGTGCTTGATGACTGTTATTAAGCAAAAAAATGTCTCAGTTCATTGCATTGAGCAAACATTTCCATGGCCAGGGATATCGCAAGAAACCTGAGCTACGAATTGGGGTATCTGGGGAAGTTCTGGGGATGTGGCCCCTTTTTAAGAATTAGAGGAAATGAGAAAGTTCTAAATCCCCCTGTTTCCAATTCACAGCAGCAATTTTTGATTTGAGTTTGTTGTCCGGTGTGGTTCTTTAGACTCCAATTTTGTGTTTCCTTTGTCGACTCCTAGGGACTACAGATCTCTTCAACCAGAGGACCACCTTCCCTTCTCTGTCCCCGTTGGCCGACCCTCGCTTCTCGGACCCCCGAATGCACTACCCCGGGGCCTTCACCTACTCCGCCAACTCTTCCAGCACTGGCATCGGCGGCCTTAGCATGTCGGCCTCGTCCCGGTACCACACCTACCTGCCCCCGCCGTACTCAAGCAACCAGACCCAGAACTTCCAGTCCAACTCCTACCTGTATTATGGCACAGGCTCTGGATCCTACCAGTTCTCCATGGTGGCACCGGGGAACACCCAGGGAGAGCGCTCCCCCACCCGCCTGCTGTCTTGCTCGGGGGCCACGGGCGCCGGAGGGGCCAACAGCCTGATGAACCCCGGCCTGAACAACCAGAACGAGGGAGTGGAGGCGGACGGCAGCCACAGCAACTCCCCCACAGCCATGAGCGCTTCCGGCCGCATGGATGAGTCTGTCTGGAGGCCCTACTGACTGACAGGCAGCTAGACAAACGAGAGGGTGCAGGAGAATCGAGAGAGGAAACGTCGAGAAGATGATGAACACAAAAAAGCTGAACGCCCCCCAAAAAAAGAAATGCTGCATGTCTTTTATTTCTCCAGCACTCGCTTTAAAGCCTTTCTGCATTTTACCAACTGTCTGCCAGACTTCCATGTGTTTTGTAAATTTTGAGTGAACTCCTGCACCGTGCTAGGAAATGTACTCTTTAAGGACTCTGAAAGCCATATAAGTTGCGATGATGTTTAGTTGAAACTGTAAATAGACGTGAGGGTAAAACCAGAGAAGCCATAGTAATATATCAGGATTGATTGACTGGTACAAACAGGTACACATCCTTTACCAAAGACACTCTAAGAAACAGATGAGCACCTGGGTATGATCAATCTGTACAGCGGATGAACTGAAAGAATGAAAAGAACACAACGCAGCACACGATCGCTAAAGACATCACTCAAACGATGGCAACTCGCTTGGCAGTTGGAAGGGTGCAGCCACACTGTAGGTTTGATCCAGGAGTGACTCTGAAATCCTCCCAAGGCGGGGCTGCTGTACCACTGCTGTAGCAGCCGGTCTGTATTTTGGGAATTTTGATAATGCAAATTATTCCATCTTTCAGTTGTGAAAAGATCAGCGAGATCATCAATTGCATTCAGGGCTGTTTCATGTTCTCACAGTACTTACGCATTACCTTAACAACTAATTTATTATCCAAAAAGGACACTCCAGCGTTGGGCGCTACAGTATGCAATGGATGTTACAAAATTATCACAGCATCTTTTTTTATCTGTCAGGACTCACGTGTTTAAGAAATTGTTTCTCTTCTGCCCATGTCACTGAGGTACTAAGTATCTTTCAGCAGAACAACGGCTGACATTTTGAGGAATGTACAAGACTAAAGCAGAGAGGTGTTTTTCTTGATTTTATTTTCTACAGGAACATTTTTCGTCGCAGTGTGTCTTTTCTTTGGTACTTAAATTTCTCATTCAAACCCTATTCTGAAAATTGTCCTAGCGTAGTATTTTTGAACTGGATGACATGGTTTACTTTTTATATTTATTTGAGCCAAATTCTGAGGAGATGTACACATACTGTATACCCAAAATCCTTAAGCATTTCTCTCAACCTTTTCTTTTTTTATATACCATTTTTTTGTTTATTTGTTGTTAAATATAAAATTGGAATTTGTGTAATATATTGCTCCTAAATTATAAAAACAAAACTTTTAATGTTATTATTTTGTTTTCCAATGTAGCTTTGATGCACTAAAAACCTTTATTCCTTATGAACCACGCCCAACATTGATTCTGCCAATGAGATTGTGTATCTAGATCCCTTGTTTTTAAGCCATTTCCCAAATGTCTTTTTGCATCTACATAAGCCATTCTGTTATTTTTGCACTATGTTTAGACATTCATTTCTCTTTCTTAGTTGTGTAATTACAAACAAATTATATCCATAACTTTGCTTTAGCATAGGGTAAAACAATGTATTAAATATTCCTGCAAATATTTGCTTATCTCAATTAAAGTGTCCTTGCCCTTCAACGCAAACGAACCCCTCACAACTTAATCGGTGAACACGTGATTACAAACAAACAAACAAACACACACACACACACACACACGCAAACACACATATTCATGCACCACAGGTGTGAGTGTGCACATTCCCGCTGTCCCAAGGGCCTTTCCCATGCCGTCACACATGATCCCTCTATCCCTGGAGCAGGAAGAGTGTGGATGAAGGAGGAGGTGGGGTCAGAGTGGTATCGTCTTACCAACACCACAGGCAATCATGCAAAAACCAGGCCCTTGTTGTGCACAGGCCGCTTTGTTCTGTGTAAGCAGTGAATCCTTTGAAGCCTTTATGGTCCTGATTTCTGTCTTTTCTGTTGTAATTTACTGATCATTAGTGCCAGGGGCTCATGGCTCTGCCAACGATTGATATGTCTGCACAGACCATCTTTGTACAAGCCATGCTGAGCCACTTATGGCATGTATCAGGTATCTAATGTCTATGAGGGGAGTCTTCCAGAAGGAGGAAGAGCAGGGTTAGTGTCTCTGAAAAATGAGTATTTAGTTGCTACGCAAGTGAGATTTAAATGTAGGGTGAGAGTGGATGAAAAAAAAGCTAGCATTTGTAGCTCAGGAAAAAGAAGTCTGTTGCAGACCCCACATGTAGGTCCTCTGCCTTATTTCCCTTTTGACAATCAGTGACAGTGAAACTCATTCCTATCTCCCTTTGAGTTAGAGGAAAAGCTTTGCATGTTATCCAGCTCATTTCCTCTGAAACCCCTCTAGGGTTGAAGGCCTTGCTTTATTATGGGCAACAATTATGCAGCTAGAGAAACCACATGTGTACCTTTATTTATGTGGTTCCATCAAAAAACCAAAGAACTTCACTATTGCCTGTAATATTGTTAGGATATTGACGACAGGAAAGATTTTATGATAAATGAATTTTGAGTCTTGATTGGTCTCCAATATTGTTCATTATGCAAGAGGATGTATCTGAATAGAGTTTCAGAGACTGGGAAGCCAAATGGTACAATTGAATTGTATTTTATTGTATATTGGATAAAAGAGCACAATGCTATTGTTTTCTTTTTGATGTTTCTTTTTAAAAGAACCTCCTTTTCATCTTGGTATACCATAACGTTAATTCATTTTGCTTTCTTCATTTTTCTTTATGCTCAAAGCATGTACGTCTGAAACTGATATGTTAATTTAAAAATCTCATCTATGTATGTAATATCCTTAAAGACTCCGTATCAAGTGCTTGTAAAGTGTGCGGATAATGTAGTTTTTAATCATTTTAATTAAAAAAGACCTGTCTCACTTTTTCCTCACAGCTATTGTTTATTTAATGAAACTTGATATTGAATTATATAAACCTCTTTGAGGAGAATGATATAACAACACATATTTTTTTTCTGTGTAGCGCATAAGCCCCACCTGCTCTCTTGAGAATAACACACACATATGAAAAGGTTAAATGAGTTAGGTTCAATATTTATGGCCACATTCTTCTACATCATTTGCTTCACTATAAAAACAATTCCATAATATAATAGTTCTCTAATTTTGAAACTCAATACTTAAAAGTCTGGATTGTGAAGACTTTTATGGTTTAAGAGAGGGAGGTGTTGAGAGTGAAAATGTTAAACATGAAGGCACATGCTATAATTCACCAGAAACCCAAACACCATCACCATAGCTGACAAATGAGAATGTGAATAACTGGGCCTAAAGATTTCAAAGTTCATGAGACATCATTTCATTCCAATTCATTCCGATCCACCAGCTTCTCCTCCGGTGCCTTCAGCTGGTAAGCCCTAAAAAATACCGGTGATGCCATCTCTCCATTTCATAACACTTCACTGGTGGTTTGTTCCTCATAACCCTGTCTGATAATTATCCCCTTCTCCACTATTAGTAAGACTCTCACTGGCAAATTACCCACACTTCTCCGGGGTTTGCAAACGCCACAGCTGTCAACACGACGGTACCCACGGCGTAAATAAAACAGGACTCAGGAATCCAACACCACCCTGGCAGCCTCTATGCAAGTGCACGTCGGCAAGTTGTCACTTGTTAAAAACAATACAGGAAAAGTTTGGAATGTCAGCCTCCTTTTTTTTTTTTTTCCTGGCGATGATGTTGTTAATTTATGCAGTGCTGATGGCATCTATTTGGCCCATTTGAGGCCTAGCCACAAGATTAAACACTTGAGATGCTACCTTGTGGGGTGGTCTGATTTCAGATGACTCATGTGGTTAACCTGAAATACAATACCCACAATCCCTCACTCTTAAACTAATGCCACCTGTTGAGATGCCATGAAAAGGCTTTCACTGTTGCTCCCTTTCTCCCTCCTCCCAAACTTTTATTCTATTATTTTCCCTATCTATACTCTCCTATATTCTATCCTATTCTTTTTTCTCCTTTCTTCTCCCCTTCTTTTCTCTCCTTTCTTTTCTTCTCTACGGCTTAAGCTGTGTGTGTCTCTGTGTCAGTCCTTCTATGGGGGCAGTTCTGGCAGCACATCAAAGACTCAGGACGCACACACGCAGCCTTGATACACACTGCATTCAATTAACTCCGCACACGCAAAGCATTTCCACACACGTACACACCCAAGACATACACAGCAAAGACACACACTCACGCAGGCAATCCCCCGCTGACAGATCTCACACTGCCCTCACCCACAGAGCCTGAGCTGCACCTCGCAGAACGAGCGCATGACGGGTTTCTGCGCCGTCTCCGACATTCCCAGCCATTTCCTCTAGGGCTCATCACAGAGGCGCTCCGCGTCGCTCCTCGCCGATCCCCCACAGCTCAGGAGGCACAAAGAGAAGATGATAAGCTTTCAATTAGGCCAGGCTCAGGGGAATTTTCCAGCTGTCTTCACACACTCTGTGAGATTGACTCTCTGGTTCACATGTGGGGAGCAGAGGAGCCCTCATCTGGGCTCAGTCTTTGTCATGGACGCACAAGAGCCGAGCCACTTTTTTCATCTTCACTCTGTTCCCGTTATGCGGCTCTTCCTAAAACTGTAACTCTCCAGGAAGAGGGAAGCGTTTGTCTGGATGTGATTGTAGTCTAAGGCATGATGAATTGCCTCATAAGACGAGCGGATGAAATATAAAAGAGAACTGTAATCACTATGGTACTTAAAAACAATACAAAACAAGACAAAAAAAACCTAAAACAATGAGTATCATTGAGGCGAAATTACAGTACAGACATCTATCACAACCCCCATGCCCAGACTATTTTTTGTTTTTAGAAAATAAAGCTTTGTCCCTCTTCCTCCTCTAAATCCTCATTTAAACTCATCTTAGGCTCAGCAGCTTGTGAATGTCAATTAAACAAGGCTGTTTTAAAATAAAAAAAGGAAAATAACTATGTATAAATGATGTTGGCAATTCACAAACTTTATTAAAAATTCAAAACAAAACAAAAGTTTTGGGTGCTGGGTCCCAAACAATCCTGAAGGTCAAGTCCAAACAAAGAACGACCCGCATAATTCAGTTCATGAAACATTGAGCTGTGCGAATGCACATCTTGGTATAAAATAAATGTAGTGACATAAACTGAATTGTGCTGAGCGAGGGCCGTTTTTATAAAATGCAAACTGGGAAAATGACAGAGAGAGAAAATAAAGAGAGTCAGAGAAAGAGAGAGAGAGAGAGAGAGAAAGAGAGAAAGAGAGAGAGAGAGAGAGAGAGAGAGAGAGAGAAAGAGAGAGAGAGAGAGAGGGAAAGAGAGAAATAGAGAGAGAGAGAAAGAGAGAGAGAGAGAGAGAGAGAAGAGAGAGAGAGAGAGAGAGAAAGAGAGAGAGTGAGGAGAGAAAAGAGAGAAGGTTGGTGGTTAGCGTCAGAGGTAATCGGATTGGCCAGTTGCTATTAATTACTAATTAGTAATTAATTACTAATC
>OMKK01067429.1:0-12279 GCA_900302305.1 Polymixia japonica
ACGCGTGTGCATGCCCACACCCTCCAGAAATCCCAGTTGCGGTTAATCTCGCTAGTCTCGTTTAATGTGGTGGTTGGTTGCATCTTTCAAGACATTCTTGCCTTTCCCTGAAACCCATCAAGCGCCTCTGAGAGGATACAGACATATTTATGGAGCAGAAGTAGCTAATGAATGGCAGAGCATCTCTTAGAGATGTTTTTTTAATTTTATTCCTAACGTAAGATGTCACCCCATCGAATATCCACTGACAAATAAGTCATACTGGGGGGAATCGGATGAATGAATAAGGAAGTGAACCTATGCAGAGCTGCCTATCGCAGATAAGTTTATTAGTTTAACTTCACCAAACTTAATTTCTAAAGGAAAAATGCACCGCAAAATCCTAGACGATTATTGACTGCATCACTATCCTCGTCAAAATATTATGATCACAATCGAAAATATTGAATAACATTGACTCAGTGTCACTGCGGTCATATCGGAGGGTAAACAGATGCGAGCAGGGAGTTTGGAAACTTTGGAAATAGCTCTGCTTACATCAGCAGCAGTGGGGAGTGATGTTAGCTAACAAGCTACTCCCAGGCCCAGTTTGTTGACACAGACGACACCCTGATAATAGTCTCTCTCTCTCTCATTACATGAAATATGCAGTGGGGGGGAAAATGTCTCGAGTTGGATTCAATTTGCTGAGCGTGACAAGCAGAGATCAGTGCGACTGCGTGTAATGACGATGAGCTTAGCCCTGGCATTCGTGGGGATATTATTGATATTAATGGCAGCAACGACATGCAGGAACGAAGCGAGATCGGGGGGAGGGGGTGTTGTTGATGGGGTTGTTGATGGGGTTGCCTGCTGTGCACGCTGGGTGCGATATGGTTTCTAGTCATGCGCTGCAGATGCTTATAGAAGTGTGTATCCATACAGCACCACATCACATAGCAGTTGCAGTAGTTCTTAGTGTTTGTTTTAAAACGCTTGAAGTAGAGATGAAAGATGGTGCAATGAGAAAGTCACGTGAAAAAAAAAAAATCGATTATATTCGTTTTGTGATTGATTACTTCTAATGTAATAGATTAGGACAGAATTAATGAATCCTTCACAGTTTGTACGCTGCAAGACAGATCAAAACCGTAATGTAAAGAGGATTTCAAAAAATAGATGTCTGCAACTCAACATTAGGTTAGTTCATTAACAAAGGTTAACAAAGGTTAATTCATTCCTTTCAATTCCTTTCAAAAAACAAGTTACAAGGTGCTTTACAATAAAGCACTTTAGAAACAATAAAAACAGATAATACAAGTAAATAAGATCCAAAACTTAAGACATAAACAAGATAAAATAATTTAAATAGTTACAACAAATACCACCAGTTAAGAAAAGGCCATAAGACGAAAGAGAGTTTTAAGAAGAGATTTAAAAGAGGACACCAAGGGGCCTGAACAGCGAAGGCCCCCGGTCACCTTTAGTGACGAGTTGAGATTTTGGAACCATTAGCAGGGCCCTGCTGGGAGGATCTCAAGCAGCGATCTGGCTCGTTGAATCGCGTCCAACAGTTTCGGGCCCTGATTCGCTGCACCTCAACCGTAGGAGTATTTATGCATCGATCACACAAATGCCTACAAGATGTCATTAGGGCTAGGGAGTTGCACAATTTCAAGCAACCGGTGTTCTCTGCAGCACTAATTCACAACAGCTGAGTATTAAGTCATTTTCAAGACAATCTCAGACGGAGAATCGTCTCTCTAGCTCACCTAAATCGCTGGCGGCGATGTCAATGCAACCCGACTTCACACCTTTTGACAGATTCTGTTGGTGTTACTTTTCCTGCAGGCGTGCACGCTGCCAGATGTTTTGTGAATTCGTGGCTAAGCCAAATTTGCATGACCGAATCCAAAATTCACTTATATGCATATGTTTATATACATGTACATATTCATAATCCCTGTCTACATATGGATGAGGAGCATTAACGCACTCAGCCTGCATGACACTGCGGCGCTCACAGCACACCGTTTATGAATAACAGGAGCTCCTCTTTCTCTCATAGCGGAGACCATGTGCGCAGAACGACCTCCGCTAACCTTTAGCCTCATGTGTTCGATATTGAAGTTTCTGCTTCTGTTGATGGATGAGTAAAATACAATATATGTTTTCCGAACTATCGATTAATAATCATTACTTATTTTAGTGTCACATTACCACACTTTCTGGCGCAGGAGAATCGGATCATCCCGAACACCACGTATTTTAGTACGAGTTGGCACAAAAACACTTGAGCGATGAGACTGATTCACAATATTCTCCCACCCGCGCGCTCTTGTTGTTGCCTAATGATTTATTCCCTGAGATCGTAGAACTTGACAACAGCCGTATATCACACCAGATGGGGAAAAAAAAAAAAAAAAGATATAATTGTAAACTTCAGCAGAACGACTTACTCCTCATCCACCTGCTGTTGGAGCGCATTCAAAGCTGAAAAACTAGCCCCACCTCTGACAAACACGCTGATGGAAAGCCAGCGCCAGATCCGTCCCTTGCATCACCCATTCTTCAACGCTGGTTGATGATACAGGCATCCTGCCAGGATGAGCCTGGTAAACATGGAGGGAACAAACTGGTCAAAATCCAACCATAACAGGTGTACTGAGTGGGAATGTGACGTTTTTATATGGCTGCCATCTATCATTTTTATAGTATCGTTAATAACGTGTCTGGAAAGGGCTTTTAAGAGAGAGTATCTAGACAGGGATTTCACTCAGAGACAGTACAACTTTTAGGGTGTGGGTATAACGTATTTCAGTTCATTTTGTTATAAGAGGGGAGTGTCTGAAAGGGCTCATAATAGCTCAACGGTCATATGTCATCTACATGTACATGTAGATATAATGTGAAGAAGGCTAGTAAGAGGAGACTAGATGACCCTGTCGTGGCTGTGTGGAGCCTTTTGATGTCAGTAATAGATCTGAGAATGAATGAGATACTGCTTAGTTTAAAGGTACAATCTGTGATTTGGTTTTTAAGCGCTGCCCTGTTGCGGCTAAGCAAGGAATTACAATTACTCAGTCAGCGTCAGCCATCTTTCGCTTAGTGAGTTTCGTGAGTAAATACAGAGGAGTTCCCGCTGTGTTTGAGCGGCTTTTAAAAGCTTCCTGTTAGGTGAAATGCTTCCAAACAGCCACATCACACTGTTTACAAAACAAACCATTCAAAACAATCGTGGATTGTACCTTTAACATCAAAAATGAAATCAAACTTTTTTTTTTCTTTCAATTTTTTCTCTTATATTTAATATTCTGAGTCAGTTGGCCATGTGGTCTGGGATCATTCCAAAAGCAGCCAACCACAAGATTGACATAACAGTACATCTGTGCAATGCGTATAAAAGCTATGCCTCCAAGCTGGAAGACTGCTTTTGTATCTGTAGTTACACAGGAGAACCATTGCATACTGAAGGATAATTCTCTTTCCTGTTTCTAACTCTTTACTTGTACGGGGTTCAAATTGACACCCATGGAGGAGGATATGCATCAGAGGATAACAACTAGAAGACTTTGGCAAACCGCTGTGGAAAAGTCTTCACAAGATAGACGGGATATCAGTTGTGAGTGTAAAGGAGGTGTGTTGGTAATAAAAAAAGCAACCGAATGTTCTCTCTCTGCCCCATCTGGAGGTTCATCAAGGCCAAAACCTGATCCGCTTTCCACTGGATTCCTGGCTAACGGCTGACGTGTCATGCGCTGTCCATTTTAGGTTTTCAAACAGGTATAACCACTGGCAAGAAAGTTCAGACGCATATTGAAAACAAACAAAGTCACTGTCGCACACCGGTCCTACGGACGCACAAGATAGACTGTCAGTTCTGTTCTCAGTTATGTAGAACAGTTTCTCAACGCGCTAGCTAGCTTAACAATGTCATTATCATTAGCAAAACAATAAATACGTACTTTAACACAAACCATTAACGTAAAGTAAGAAAATAAAACACAACTCTCTCCCTTTCGGTAAATTTACCGCCTTTACAAATATGTATAATTTGACACTATCACTAGAACTGAAAAGTACTCAATTGTTTTTGAGAAATCCCTTTTTTCCATTGATGAGACATTGTAGTTGGCGGGGCTAATTGGCATAAATCCTCTCACTCATCAACAAGTACAACCAGTGTGCTATACAAAAAAAACAGGTGAAAGTGATACTCCAGTTTGACATAACATTTTGAAATCCAAAGTAAATCTCAACATCGCTGTATTTTCTAAACCCCCGCAGTCTCATGTGAAGCATTGTCTCCCAACCACATGGAACCTTTTGAGGAAGAATGATGGACGCATCATTTTTCAACGGTTGTTGTCATTTCCCTGGGTTGAAACCAGACGAGTCCTTCCAAGTTTGAAAGAGAAAAAGCAAAGGAGCAGCGGAAACATCTCACTGAGAAAGAAGTTCTCCAGAAAAACATGCTTATAACTTGTGTACTTCGCTGAAGCTAAAATAAATGAATATAAAGACAACACACAGCACACACAGAAAGGAATATAACATATAACACACAACGAATACTGTTTATGAAACAGAACTATTATTTGCAAAGGGAAAACTTAGATTTTTAAGTCCCTCTATCAATATAGGGCTGCTAGGTTTGATTTAACCTATGCTGTTATAATTCTAATTAAGTATTCAAGAAAGCACAAATAATATTGAATTATTAGTAAACGTCTCTATCGGTCTATCCCTTAATGTTTTTTCAAGAATGTTTTTCTGAAACAAACCATAGTTGATTCTGATGTCAACATTTGTTCAGGACCTTCTGGCAACGACAACTGCCATGGTTTCACTGCAGGGGGATGCCAAGAGACCTTGGAGCAGCTTCAAGTCTCAAGGATATTAATTTTGTGTTTAAGTGGGGCTTTCTTTCTGCAGAGAGCACATCTTTTTTCGCAGAAACTATACGGCAAAAATCTATATCCTCCCTCATTTTCTCCTCTCCCGTTCCCCCTCTCTCTATAATCACAGACTGATGTTTTGACTGGCCGGATCCCTAGCATTTCTACCGAGGTTAGTACACCGTCAATCATAAGGTCTTGGGCCAATCTTTTAAAAGAAGCTTGAGATTAAGTTACCTCCACCAACAGGCAGCTCCATTGATCCTGTCTCGGTCTTGCGGACTCCGCCAAGCGTGCACGGTTCACGTAGTCTCCACTTCCCATGCCCTTCCTCTCCGCTATGCCACGCCCTTTTTTCCCCCTGACATATTAAGGTCGGTAATTAAGCCAAGATGAAAGGTTTTTTGTTTTTTTTTCGGCGTGCGAGACATAAAGAGTCAACCGCTGTTGCACGAAATGTCTTAAAAAGCAGGAACTGGCAGCGGAGGGGCAACGCTGAAGAAAATCCTAAAGGTGGGATATGTTCCCGAAGGCAAGACGGTAGGTTGAGGCCAAGACGAAGGTGTGTTAGCGCTTTATTCTATGCTGGGAACATGTAATCATTTGAAAGGAGATCATGTTGAAGTAGAGGCACTACAGGAGCCACACCTTATCAAAACAAAGTACCCCGTTTAGACACTGGTGCCTAAATACACTTTCCATAGATGAAAAGAAAAATAGCCTGTAACAGGAATTCTTCAATGTAGCGGACATACTTTTGGAGGGGACGGCCGTAAAAATGAATGAATCTTTTGAAGCGAAAACTTCAGGGAGGATCTAGACCATGTCATCAAAGTCCATGACTGAAGATAAATGGAGATGGTTTAGAAGTGCTTAATAAATAATGAGCAATGTGTTTGGGCCAGAGTTGAGAACATGGGCTATAGGGTTACGCTGTAAAATCTGGGATATTTCAGGGAATGAGGAGGAGGTGGAAGGTATGAGACAGTCTGTGCTGTCCTACTGTACGTGTCTTTTTAAAGAAGACGTGTTTGTAGGCGGCGAGCGCCCAAGGAAATACATTACATCCATAATATACCGTCGAAAAACTCTGCTTTTCGTCTCGCGTGTTGCCCCAGACGTTTGGAAAGATCCACAATGAGAGAAGAATACAGTCTCACTACGGCATAGGATGCAATTTAATAACCGCCTCATTTCAGTGATGCAGTAATAATTTCAGTAATCCATACTTTTGTTTGTTCAAACCTAACACTAATCAAGAGCGGATACCTTCTCGTTGGATAGTTTCTTTTGTACTAATGATTCAAAGAAAAGCGATTGCCCTTAGTAATCTTTTAAATATCGGTCAACATCAATCAGCAGGCCTCTTGTAATTATATTGTTAGGAGACCCTTCCTCCTTTGCTGAACTTGGCAAGGTTGACTGAGCATGAGTTTCAGCCCTAACCAAGCAGCAGCTTTTCTAGTGAGAAGGTGGTAGACGTCCTCTACACACCTTCTCCTACCCATCTTGTCGTCTAAGGGGGCAGCTCCTCCAGCGATTTGGGGATTCGGTCGCGTTGCTAAAGGGTATCGGCTGTACTTATGGGAAGAGAACAACACAGGCAGCTCCCCGGTCATCGATGTTACTCCAAACCCAAACAGGGCATCCGCAAGAAGGCTAGAGGGAAAAGACCCACACGACTGAGCATGACTGGTCCAAATATTATTGGGAAAACGTTTGCCACGGGCAAGAAATAGATAAGCAATAAAACCACAGTGCGTTGGAATAGAAGTCGGCATGGAGCCGCTTAAACATTGCCTGGTCGGTAATTTATGACTTTTCCTCCTCTGTGAGATCTTAACTTGGCATCCGGTCCCTCTCACAGTCTGCCTCTGAGAAACCCACAGAGCATCCAGCACGCAAACGCACAAACAATCATTCTCTAATACTCAGGGTAAAATAAACGTGGATCGGGTTTCTACCGAGGCAGGAGATTCTCGGAGCCAAGAAAGCAAGCCGAGTATGGAAAAGAGGGGTTGAAAAGTTTTCAGAGTTGAACAAAACTTTAATATCCATGAAACCCGTTTACTTCAAAGTCATTCCAGATTGCTCAAGCTCAGATAAGAATACAAATTCTCGAGGACCACATCACCATCTTAGGGATCATCATCATCATCACCGTCATCATCTATTATGTCAGCTTTAGCTAAGTGGTTCCACTATTAGGAGATAGCTTCAATGGCGAAGACTATGGACGGAAAGACTCCCAGTAATATGTGTGTCCTGTGTGTGTTAGTATCAGTCAGTCAGTCAGAGAATATCGGAGAATATCACATCTCTTACTTGAAAATTCATGTCTAACCATTATGATGACCATGCTCTGTATTCATCATCAATGCAAAGTTTTTCTGTAGATAACGATCAACGTCAGAGCTCAATATTTTTAAATACATCCTCATCTCCCGTCCTGTTTTTTTAAAACTATTTTTAGGCCCCCGCTTTCTACATTTCTACATCCCCAGTGACACACGTAAGATGTGACGATAAAACAGATGTAAATAATGGGTCTGTGTCCTCGGCATCGACATCACGTTGTGTGTCCCTGACCTAAAGCCAAGGACACAATCTAGCCAGCTGTCTGAGATGCAGGGGGATCTGCTTTCTATCTGTCTCTATTCTTTATTATTTCTCAAACTGATCAGATTTACAGGCCAGCTCGCCTGCTGTTGTCAGGGGTTCACTATCGCCGGAGAAAGTCTCACGAATTTTGTCCCGGATTCTGAAGGTCACGTCGCTGAGATGTTTGGGCCACATCTATGATTTCCCCTGAGATTTTTCTTTGGATTTGGGCCTCGTGACGCTGCATGAATGGCTTTGATTACGTCTCCTTGTGTTGATATCTCGGGTTGAAATCTTCTAGCCTCGCAGCGAGAAGGTCCCGGGTTCGATTCCCGCCTGGGCAGGCTGTTGGCGCCGTGCTCGGGCGGGCCGTCTCCCGACTAGGGGCCCTTCCTGCGTGGGGTTTGCGTGAAATAAGGAACCCCAATTAAAAACTTGAAGAATGCTCTCCTGTCTTGTCCCTGACCACGTTCCTCCTGGCTGCTCCTGGAGGAAAGACAGCGAGGATGGGGAAAAATGCAGAAGCCACATTTCCTCAGTCACCACTCCCTGTGTGTGTGTGTGTGTGTGCGCACCTATAAGACTAATAAATGATTCTTCTCCTTCTCCTAAATCATCTTCCACATCGTCGTTCCTTTCATTCTTTAGCGTAGCCATCGCAAGCTTCTTAAAGTTTCCTTCAATCTACCTCCGTGTTGCTGCCGGGACCCCAGTGTCTTCTGTCTGACCGCAGGTTCGTTAAATTTATTAGAGGCCGCTTCAGTTTCTACTTTCAGTGATTCCTGGAGTTCCTTCTTGGGAAGCTGCGCAGCCTCGTTAATGGTTTTAAATGTGTGGTTGGTATGTTTTTTTCTGAATGCCAGAACACCAAACAGAATGTCTGTTCATCCAGGCAGAAGAGCTCGAGCTTCCCACACTTGTAACTGTGGAAAGAAGCCATTTTCATTTTAATCACTTCTTATAAAACTCACCTCCAGTTCATCCAGTCAGCAGCTGGTCGAAGTCCCAGTCTGGGCCAGGGTTCCTTCCTGTAGTTGTGTAAAGTGGGTCTGTCCTCTTTCATTGTGAGAAGCCTGTTTAGTCTAATGTCGCCCAGAGCGTAGTAGTATTAGTATTTCAAATTGAGAAGAGTTAAAAAAAAATAAACGTCTCTGTCAGGTGAGGCGACTAATGCAACATGTGTACCTGAAAATACCACTTCAGATGTGAGAAGATCTGTCCCCTAAGGGATGGAGGGATGTTAACTCAACTAAATATATAGACTAAATAATATCTGTATGATTGTTTTCAATATGAATGTGTGTGTGTGTGTGAGAGAGAGAGAGAGAGAGAGTATAGTAAAACAAAAAGAAAAACTATATTGTTTGATTTCTTTGCAACACAGCCAATAAAGTTTTCTTTTATCTTGTCTGCTTTGATCATTGCGCCAATGAAGGCTCACAACACGATAACATTGAGATAGACGAGAGAATAAAACCGAGAAATTCACTTTAACATACATTTATGAGAATTTGATGTTTGTATTTTCACGCGACATCTCCGGGGAAATGAAAAGAGAGTATATGATTTATGTTAGAGCTTCACTTTTCACATTATCTAATACCATAAAATGGCACCCCAAGCACTTCAAATATTAGGATTAAAGAAAAACCTGACCGGGCTGAAGGCCCAAAAGTTGAGCTCCTTCTCCTCTGCTATAAATCTTAATGGTCCCACTGCCAGTCATGGGATACTCCCTCTAAGCCATACGAAGCTGCGATTCATCTCCAAAGATCAAAAAATAAATCTTGTGATATTTAATTTGCCTACGGCTTTGAAGTCAACTGGCCTTATTCTCTATAGCTAGTCCATACATGGGGGCCGATTTGGCCCTGCCGGGGCCGTAAAACCGTCGTAACAAAGCGGGGAATGATCTCTGACGGGGTCTCTGCGAGGAGAGAGCGGGGCTCTCTTGTCCTCGTCCGAGAGAACGGGAAGAGGCTGAGCGGGAATGACGGACGCGGTGCGGGCCGCGCTACCGGCTGGAGCCCGCGACTGGCAACCGGTGTTGCGGGGGGGGTACCGAACAGCGGGGCCCCCGGGGGGCGGGAGGCGGACGTCGTCTGTTCCATGAGCCCCGCTCCACTCAGACGACAGCGCCCGCGACCCGGTGCCGTCTCCGCGTTCTGTCACGTCGCGGCGACGCTCGTTTGTTTTCCCGCGAGGAAGGTCGCGGGCCTGCCAACGGAAGCCGCCAGCCTTGGCCCGCAGCCTTTGAAAAGTGAGCGTTGTGGTGCGATGGCGGTTGGTGCTCTCGTTTGG
Source organism: Polymixia japonica (assembly GCA_900302305.1). Classification (NCBI taxonomy): domain Eukaryota; kingdom Metazoa; phylum Chordata; class Actinopteri; order Polymixiiformes; family Polymixiidae; genus Polymixia; species Polymixia japonica. The sequence goes on from OMKK01067429.1 coordinate 9,780, forward strand.
CAACGTCACCCCCCCCTCCAGGGTGAGCAGACTGGATACAAACTGCCACTTTCTGAATTAAGCCAAGTCAAGTCTAGTCAAATTAAAACCGGTTCGTTACAACGCTACAGAGCAACACGGACGCAAATGGAAAACACACTGCTATTTATAATTGGACAAAAGGATAGATCATCCTTTCTCGACGCCGTTCTGAGAGAGAGAGAGACGCAGCTACGCTTGGCTACAATGAGATTTACAAATGTGTAGTTATTCAAAAAATATGGGCCCACTGTCCTGTATACACATCTTTGCAAAGGTTTGTTGGCAGAGGGGGCAGACAGAGCAGCTGCTTCTAATTTCTTTATGGACCATGAACAAGTCTGGGAAAACATAACTGATCAATAGGCTCTATTAGGGAAGACACACCCATAGACCTCAGTCCATACACTGTGTTACATCTGCCAAGGGTGCGGTGTGGTTATTCTTTACATCCCCCTCTCCTCTCTTTTTAACTTACTAGTTGTCAATTCCATTAAAGATATGTCATGCGTGTGACGTTAAAGACACTGGAGATGTCAGGAACCATTATAGACGTACACAATCATCATCTTTTGATTCGAGTTCAAAGTGTACCGAAGGGATTCTTTTTTTTTGGGGGGGGGGGAATTTTGTGTTAACGGTGCCCACGCTTGTCCTGGCAACCGGGTCCACCCACACTATTTGAAATCATCTTTCATTATATTATTTAAGGAACATAATAGGCTTACTTACTAAACATTAAGAGGAATAATGCTGGTAGAGAATTACAAGGATTGGGTAAGTACATTTTTAAGGAAGTGGGTTCGAGCCAGGTCAGAGATATTTTCCCAAACTTCAAAGTTAGTGTTATTATTCTGTCAGCCAGGGACTCAAGTGACCTAGTATCCTTTAAAAAAGTACTATAGTTTATTTCAACTTTCAAAAGTTTTGCAAGAGCTAGTGTCGCTTTTTCAAACAGTCGGAGCCCGGTTTTCAGACGCAACTTGTTAATTGCCTCCGCACTCTTTCCCTGATAAAATGCTTAAGCCCTGAGAGACATTGCTCAACTACTGTACTGAGCTCCAGTCATGGGACAGCTAATGGCAGAGAAAGGTCTGGCTGCTACGAACCTGTTAGAAGCTTGTTAAAAACACATTTGCTAAGTACTTCCCAGCCCAAATGTAAACTCTCCCACAATAACAATACTTATCTAATTCCCCCTTGGTTCATGACTTACGTTTTGCAAAGTTTAGCATGTGCAAACAAGCTGGATTTATGTCTGAGGGAAATGCTTTTGAACAATTCACAATCACACTTTGGCTCATGGCGATAGTCATTGTAGTACTTTATTCACATCGTGAATCCAGGATAGCTTAATGACACTTGACGTTTTTTTGAAATATGACTTAATGCTGTTTAAAATAACCGCAGTAAAACCGTTGCACATTGTACAAAGTAAGTAATGTTGCTATGGTGTCTGTTGTGTAGTGATACATTACTTATTGATCGCCGACTTGTAATGTGGAGCTTTATTAGACGAAGTGAAGAGCAAAACCCATCCTGAACTAGAGGCAAGCAGTCATCCAGAAAAGCAACGTTTACAAGTGTCCTGACATTGGCCTCGCAACATTCCATATAAAATAGCCCCGACAAACACGAAAAAAAAAATCCTGACAGAGTAGATTAAAGACCTACACATTAGCGCTGTTTTTCCATGGAGCTGAGCGTGGGGTGTGTTTTCTGCCGTCCACATCCAACAGCTGCGTTCGGAGACCGAGGCGAATATTGGCTATGGCACGGAAACTATGAAGTGGACAGGTCTGACGGCAGGGCCTCGAACGCTAACAGAGACCGAGGCCGAGGTGTCCTTCTGCGCGTTCAACGTCCCTGTTATCTCTGCGTTACCACCATTTACCTCGGCGAAAAACAACACTGACAGATATTTAAAACCAGGATAATACACAAACACTGCGAGTTGAACAAGGAGGATAATACTTCATTGTGTACTTTCAAGATTTGTTTAAACTTCCTAAGTTTTTATATTTAAGTTCTTGTGTTATCTTCATGTTGCTGGAGGGTGAAGCATTTCACTGATGGTTGAACAAGGACTCTGGATCTCATCCAGAGATAATGGTAGCAATTAAACAATTCAATCATAGTTGAGTCCACAAATTCATATAGAAGTTACACAACACATGTGGATGGGTTTTATGAGCTGTAAACTAAATTATATGGCTGTACTATGATAAAACACATCAATCTCGGTGTTAATATTGACATTGACACATTTTTGACACAAAAATCGGCATTCCGTGGGTGGAAAATGCCTGAACACGCCATCTGCTGTTTTAAATCAGCCTGAGCCTTGCGAGGCCAATGCCGACATAGAGTCGAACGTTTTGGTACGACTCTACGTCATGAACTTTTTAGCTAATTTTTCCAAAATTATGCAGTGGGTGGAGTTAGGCTCAGACCTGGGGGTGTAGTTACACTTTAAGTATAT
>OMKK01067439.1:0-13325 GCA_900302305.1 Polymixia japonica
CACACACACACACACAGACACACACATACTGCCTCCTCTAGGGGGCGTAATTGTTACAAGATTTTAAGATCAATAATGATGTCAATAGGCAACTTCACTTACTGATTACTGATTTACTTGACAAGATTTGATAGTAACTTAAGTTCGTAATTTTTTTATCAATTAGCATCACAGTTAATGATTGTGTGTGTGTGTGTGTGTGTGTGTGTGTGTGTGTGTGTGTGTGTGTGTGTGTGTGTGTGTGTGTGTGTGTGTGTGTGTGTGTGTGTGTGTGTGTGTGTGTGTGTGTGTGTGTGTGTGTGTGTGTGTGTTTTTAGGTATCCCAGTAGAGTCCCGGGTGAACATCTTCATCAACAGCTTTGGATCCATCCAGGAAACCACCATGGTGACACGCACACACACACACACACACACACACACACACACACACACACAGACACACACATAAACACACACATCCTTAGCTATGTCTGTCTGTATGACTTTCTTTCTCTCTCCAGGACTACAGGGTGAATATATTTCTTCGTCAGAGGTGGAATGACCCGAGGCTGCGTCTACCTACTGACTTTAAGAGTGAAGCCTTGACAGTTGATCCTAAGATGTTTCAGTGTTTGTGGAAACCAGACCTTTTCTTCGCTAATGAGAAACATGCCAACTTCCACGATGTCACACAAGACAACATACTACTATTTATATTCAGAAATGGTGACGTCTTAATTAGTATGAGGTACATAGAAATCACATAGAAACACATACTGTCTACGGATAGCATTGCCTTTTATTGTAGACTCATCTCTCTGTGAATCAATTTGGTTTTGACTTCTGCTTCATGTGTCATTCTGTGTGTACGTGCATGTGTGTCTAGGCTGTCTGTGACACTGTCTTGTCCTCTGGATCTCACACTGTTCCCAATGGACACACAGCTCTGTAAAATGCAGTTGGAGAGTTGTGAGTATGATGATCTTCTATCCCACACCGAACACATAGTCACAAAGTCCTCAAAGCTGGAGAATAATGTAACTGCAGCATCTCGCATAACTATTCTATTTTATTCTATTCTAACTCATACACACATCCACACAAACAGCACTGTGTCTATACTACTGTACCACTAATATACACTGTACACACTGATAAACTAGCCAGAATGTAAGTATCAAAGGTAACTGTAGCAATTGTACAGTCTTTACTGCAGGAAGGACACAGGAGATGTGCTTCTGCTTCTGTCTGTATTTATTCAACCCAAAAACAAACCAAGTTCAAATAGACACACCCCCTGAGCCAAAGATAATATTTCCCCTTTCTGGGATAAAATCAACAGTCTCTAGCTAATTTAACAAAAGCCTTTTCAGACAGCTGTTTTTTTCAGAGAATACAATTTGGTGGGCTCATCACATTAGGGGCTCATCACATGAAACACAAAAATACAGAATGATCAATGACCTCCCTGCATATGTATAACGATAAAAATTAAGTATTGGTTATGTGCTGTTCTTTTTGTGCTTGGATTAACCTTCTGATTAAAGTGTGAGTGGAGCAACTAGAATATCAGCTAGAGAATATTAAACATTTAAATACATTTATAGCCCAAATCACAGTCTATGTAAACAATAACAATTTCATAACCAGTAATTTTCAATCTGATTAAATGTTCATATTCAGTGATTTGCTTGGTTATACCACCAGAGACATATTGTTCATGTTTATGTGTGAGTATGACCCAGATCATGTGAAATCTTAATGCTATAATTATGTTCACATTGAAAATATATTATTAATGTTTTTTGTTTTTTTTATAAACCCACTTTTATTTTTTTATTTTATTTTTTTGCTAGTTGGTTATACCACCAGTGATCTAGTCTTCATGTGGCAATCTGACCCTGTTCAGATGGATGAGATTGCACTGCCACAGTTTGACATCAAACAAGAAGATATTAAATATGGAAACTGCACCAAGTACTACCAAGGAACAGGTAAGTAATATTATTTTCATTACTTTAGCACAAACACTACTACTATTGCTATTGCTATAGTAATACCATCACTTCTACATCAAATACAAATATATCAACTATGGACTACACTACTGTGCAAAATGTATTAGTGATATGTCTGAAGATAGTAAAGTGGTTAATGCTACCACCTTTGGAGCTGCAAGCATACCCAGCAGCAGCTGGGGGTCTCACCCCGGCTGTCAGCTCTGCATTCATCCTCTGATAGCCCTTACTGTTTACATTGTTTCCTCTTATCATGCCTAATGTTGTGTACCATGTCTCCTTCTGTGCTTGGCTGAATGAATGTATCTACTGTGCCTATGAGTGGGTGTTCTTCTCTTCCTCCCTAGGGAGGAGGGTATGTCTGTTGTGAGACTGTGAGACTGAGACCGTGAGACTGAGACTGTTGTGGTGCTGGTCCAGCCAGAGATTCTCATTCACTTAATCTTGTATTACTGCCCCAGTAGTCAAATTGTATATTTGTAGCAGCAGACAGAGCAGGCAGCAGCAGACAAGAGTCACTAGGACTTGCCACCGCAGTAATGGCGATGACGCTAGATGGCGGAATACACAAAACGGTCGCCAGATTTGTCTATACTCAAGCCTCTAATGCATGTATGCATGCATTTTTGAGGCTCTTCCACCGTCGTTCACATAGCTGTCTGCACTCATAGTGGCACGTTATGTACGCATTGGCAGTGTCATGGTTACAAAACTAAAATACACAAGAAACGCCTGAAATCCGGGTTGCAAGTTGCTCCTGTATGCAGCTAGCACACTACTGTTGTTCCCACTATTTCTTTCTTTATCATTATTCTCTGCAAGTCGCACGCGCTAGAGGACCTTTAAGGAGTAATTAATGGACTAGAGAATAGAATCCATTGCCACTCTCCAGGACTGTTTTGAAACCACAGATTGGTAGATGTTCTGTGTTGCAGCTGAAAGGGACTTTGATGAATACACAGACTCTGTCTCAGCCTACATCTCCAAGTGCATTGATGATGTCGTCGCGAAGGTCAATGTTAGGACTTACCCCAACCAAAATGTTAGGACTTACCCCAACCAAAAGCCCTGGGTTAATGGTGATGTCTGTGCTAAGCTCAAAGCACTGTCCTCTGCCTATAGCTCTAGGGACCTGGAGGCCCTGAGGAAGTCCAGATATGACCTACGAAAAGCCATCCAAGATGCAAAAAGAGCCAACAGGGAGTCCAACTACCGCAGCTCTGACCCTTATTTATTTATTTCATACTGGCTTTCATAGTTTCATACTCTTTATGGTGATTAATGCACTTCATAGACCAAATATATTTCATTCTTTCATGCAGTCATATAGTTTCACAGTCTTTATGGTGACTAATACACTTCATAGACTTTAACTATACTTATTTCTTTCATACTCTCTTTTAATAATTCACTCTAGCTTGAATGGTTACATAATGGTTATTATGGGATGGCCTCTGTTTCCTTTGGGCTGCTGGAACATTATTATGGGATGTGCAGTTGTTACTATCTAACCTAGTAATTACTTAGTAACCATCTAGTAACACCCTAGCAACCACCTAGTGATGCCTAGTAAGGCCCTAGCAACCACCCAATGATGCCTAGCAACCATCTAGTAATGACCTAGCAACCACCCAGTGATGCCTAGCAACCACTTACTAACACCTTAGCAACCACCCAGTGATGCCTAGCAACCACCTACTAATGCCATAGCAACCACCTAGTGATGCCTAGCAGCCACCTAGTAAGGCCCTAGCTATCACCTAGTGATGCCTAGCAACCACCTAGTGGTGCCTAGCAACCACCTAGAAACACCCTATCAACCACTAATAACAAGCTATATTGCTTGGGTGATACTTCCGGCTACAACAGCTAGCCCACTTCACATTTTCTTCAGGAAATGTACTTTCTAGTTACTATTATTATTATTCTCTTTTATTCTGCTGTCTTAGGGTGGAGCTCCTCCCATAGTTTCCACACTATATAGACATTCAATATATCAAAATCTGCTAAATTTGCAGGTCACCTCCCTTATTACTTTCTGGACAGTTGTTGTGCATGTTTTGCAAGGAATGTGCGTACTGGAGTTTTTGAACATTTGGCTGGATTCAGTATTTAAATTATAATCCCTTCTCCATTTGTAATAGACCCATATCAAACTGCATCAATCAATTAATCAGTCAGTCAAGCAAGCAATCTTTATTTGTAGAGCACATTTCATAGACAACGTAATAGAAACATAGCCTATAGAATCAGACCTGCCAACTAACATGCAGTATCATCTTCAACATCAGAAATTCAAACTCATAGATCTGCATGGCACATCATATCCAAAAGAATCCCAAATCCAACAGAGCATCTGCCTCATTTGATTGATGGACATTTATTTTACCAGCAGATGTCACGCACTGTGTTAAATGAAGCATCAAGTAGTGAACCCATTTTCAATACAATTGGCAGAAAAGCTTCAAGGCTTCAGAAAGCCTAGTTTCACCATCACTGTGTATTTGTCCAGGCTTTTACTAGTGGTTGAGAGCTTATTACTTTTCATGTATGTTGCCTCAACTTATTGAGACTTTATTGTTGACTTTATTTTGAAGAAAAGGTCAGCTTATAAAACAAAAAGACACTACAACACAACAAGGGGCTGCAGTTGGCCTCAATCAAAGGAGATGCATTTCAAAAGAAAAGTCACAAACCGGAAAACATATTTTAAAAATAAACATTTTTTTCCTATTGCAGCACAAACAAAAAAAGGGAAAACACACAGAAATTGTACCTCTCTAGTTTATCCTATACTGTTTTCATTTGAGTTTCTCATAGATTATTGAAGTGTTATCAGTCTTCTTTTAAACCAAACATTGGTTTGACCATAATTTACAGGGTTTCCTGCAGGAAACTGGTTAGCGGAGGGGGTAAGTATCAGAATCGGCGTGGTTGGCCAAACCCGGAGACATCAGTCAGATCTAACAGCTAGTGCTAAAACACAACAATTTGTGCCTGGTTTGACGTAGCTCAGCAAAACACTGTGATCGCTTCCCATTTTATTCACCCAGACTGACAGACAGTGTATTCAATCTGTACAAGGAATCGTTGTCGTTAGGTATCTACTCTTTCTGGTTTCAGTTGTTGCTGTTATTTTTTCTGATTTGTCATTATATTTTTCTAACTTGGCATTGTGTTTTTCTGATTTATCAATGTTTTCTGATTTACCATTGTGTTTTGCACTTCAGGGCCAGATATCAACTATTCTAAAATACTTTCATTGGCCAGACAAATTGTTTTTAAGCAGTTGAGTGAAAAACGCTAGATGATCCCAAACAGACCTCATTGTCTCATTGTAAAGGCTTTGTTCTGCTTGATGTTGTTCAAGTTGGTTGTATTTAGATGTCTAAATATTGTAGCAACATAAGGTGATTATTCTCATAAAATGTAAGGTTAATAGAGTTTATAAACTCTTAATGAAGGCTATCTCAAATTATCAGTATATTTACTGTGTTTGTAATTCTAACGTCGTGTTAGATTACCTCGGGGGCACCACCCTTGAAACAAGGGAAAGATAACCAATACTTAAATCAGTGAATGTTTAACTGTGACTTTGGCAGGATTGATGTCTTGTATGATTGTCGGACCTACAGAACAGATTCACTTTACCACTGAACACAGACTTAGCACAGTCTTGGTAAGACAGCGGAGAGACTGTGGAGGGGAAATCTTAGTTCAAGTGGATCACAGACGTAACCTCCATTTTCAACACAAAAATATGTCTACTGCACTATATTTCCTAACGATTCCCTACAAGGTAGCAACACCATGGCTGATTGTATAATCAGAGGTCTATTTCTCTCTTCCTTACAAATTATGTCCTTTACATTAACTCTGTTTCAAACCACATATTTGTAATTCCAACATTCAAGCAGTTGATGATTTTATCTAACTGACGATTCTAAACAAGCCTAAGTAGACTTTCCACATGTTCAGATACATTCTTAAATTTTAAATTTTAAATCTTAAATCTTAAATTTTCTGTAACTGGATGCTGGACTTATTGACAGGTAGACCCCAGGTGGTCAGAATGGGCAGCCTCACCTCCTCTGCACTGACCTTGAGCACTAGAGCCCCCCCAGGGCTGTGTACTCAGTCCCCTCCTGTACACCCTGTTCATGAATGACTGTGTGGCTATGTGCAGCTCCAACGTCATACTTAAGTTCGCAGATGACACCATCATCCTGGGTCTCATCTCCAACAACGATGAGATCGCCTACAGAGAGGAGGTCAGCGTCTTGGCAACTTGGTGTCAGGACAACAGCCTCTCTCTCAACATCTGCAAGACTAAGGAGATGATTGTGGACTTCAGGAAGCGGCAGGAGGGGGGTCACGCTCCCATTCACATCTGAATCTGGAGCTGAAGTAGAGAGAGTCTCCTGCTTCAAGTTCCTGTGTGTGTTCATCAACAATGACCTCACCTGGTCCAGACAATCGGACTCGGCAGTAAAAACTGCCCAAAAGCACCTATACTCCCTGAGGAGACTTCTACAGGTGCACCATTGAGAGCGTCCTCACTGGTTGCATTACTGCCTGGTACAGCAGCTGCTCCGCTGCTGATCGCAAAACCCTCCACAGGGTGGTGAAGACAGTGGAGTGCATCATTGGCTGCCACCTCCCCTCCATACAAGGCATCTACCACACACAATGCCTTAGGAAAGCACGGAAAATCACCAAAGACTCCAGCCACCCGGGCCATGGACTGTTCAAGTTGCTGCGGTCTGGTAGAACAAACAAACAGTTTTTCCCCCAAGTCATCAGGCTTCTCAACAGCAACATTAATATCAGTGATCACATTGATCACTTCATGTATGCTCTGGTACTACTTATGTACTATAATTTATGTGCATATTCGTTTGCACTCCTACACTTTATGTTTATATTTATAATATTTAATATTCACATCACTGCTGCTAGTACTTATTGTGTTCTACTGTTTTGCATACTTTTGCTGTTCCTGACTTTTTCCATGACAATAAACACTTTGACTGACTATACTTGACAGTTTTGACTTGAGAATCAGTGTGTGTGTGTATGGTGGAGGGGGAGGGGGGTCGAGGGGGTGTACTAGGCTATAGTTTCAATAAAAATATGTTCAGGGAGATTCCCGGCCCTTCCGGGAGACTTGGGATGTATGCACTCAGCCAACTGCCAAAATGACTGAAGACTCTGACACAATATTACACAGATATTACATGGAAAGGCCTGCAGCCCTCCCCCCGTCAACAGCATGTCATTCCTGTAGCCTATGACACTGGGGACGTGGGGAGGGTGCAGGCCTTTTGGTGTATTTTTTGTTCCAACCCTGCTTGAAAGTATTTTCAGGGCCAGTAGCCCAGAGGTACGTGGTGCATTTTGGATATCAATAAAGGGTATAGAGCTAGCAGCACTAGTTGTTTTTATTTTTTATTTATTTTACTCTTAGGCAACATATTAGGCAACATACAAATTCATACCATTCAAACAATAGCCCACTAAACTGCAAAAATGACTGAATAAATCAAATGTATCAACTGTAGTTGATACTCCCCACAGGACAACCAAACACCCATCCTCCATGGATTACCATAAATCACAGTACTCAGGAATGGAAAATCCCATTGGTATGCTTGCATACAAAGTCAAAGCATTCTGTGTGTATTTTAATTGTTGCAAAATGTAATGCACAATAAATCTTAGAACATGTGGTGTAGTTATGCATGTAATTTATTTTTGAGTAAAAAGATGACAGTACACTGTATTAAACAGTAAAGTTAATGATGTTCATGAAAGCTTGGGAAATTCTACACAGGCTTGTTTAGAGTCATTATGAAGCTAAAATCAGAAAATGTTTAAATATGGGAATTGCAAATGTGTGTTTTGAGACATTCAACGTAAGGGACACAAATTGGAAATAAGAGATAAGCGGGAAGAGGCACACCCATCTCCTCCCCAAACCACTCCCACAGTTAGAAGGTTATAACTGTGATGATAACAATTGGTCATTGCTTTTTGCATTGTCAGCATTGTTTTTGCTGCTTTCAAGCTGTTTCACTTTGTCATGTTGCTGGGTTTTATCTATGAATTTGGGTTTTATCTACGAATCTAGCCTAGACTCTTAGCTCGAAACTGCTGAAAAGTTTTTGCTAGTGAACTTCATATCTCAGAAACCTGCTCTGCCATCAGAAATCCTTTGTTGATCACATCAGCAAAATTCCAACCAATACGAACTCTGACATCAACAACCTTGGCAGAAACACCAATCTGGTGTTTTTTCCACACTGGGCACCTGTAGCGATTGAGGTTTTTTTGATAGACAGGGTAGAGGAGCGATGGAGAGGTACTGCAGGGAAAGGGAAAAGTCGGCTTGTTGTAATTCGCCTTCACTATCAATAGAGTCAGAATAGCACACATGTTGTTTTGTCTCCAACACCCCAACACTCCAAAACACCATTGATTTTTCCTTTGTCATTTTTGTATAATCCGAAATCTCACCCTCTCTTTCTCTGTCTCTGTCTCTAGGATACTATACCTGCGTTGAGGTGATCTTTACTTTGCGTAGGCAGGTTGGTTTTTATTTGATGGGTGTTTATGCTCCAACTCTGTTGATTGTCGTTCTGTCCTGGTTATCATTCTGGATCAACCCTGATGCTTCAGCTGCTAGAGTACCACTAGGTAAGTACCACATGCATGCACGCACGCACACACACACACACACACACACACACACACACACACACACACACACACACACACAGGAAACACACAAATACAGACAGTCTCTTAAATCAACCCGATGCCTCAGCCACAAGCTATGTGGCTATAGTATGTGATTTGCTGTTATTTCAAATATGTCACTAGTCCCTGAGGGAAATATTGTCTCCCTTTGACCCTGCCAAGGTGATAACACGGATTCAGCTCTTGTAAGACATATTGTCGTTTTTGTTTTTACCCTAATTCACAACTAAAGATAACACATAGTCCTTGTTTCTCCCTTTGGGGCATCCAACGGTGTATATTGCCTTATTGAGTCTTTTTCCGCTGTGTGTAACGACTTGTGCCTATGGCTCATTCCACAGCCTCCTTTATCAAGATCTACTGAAATACAGGCATATATAAAGATAGGTCCAACACTCAATACCCACCCAAAGGGGGAGAAAAATCAGCCACAGCCATCTGTGTGCCCAGTTTATGGATCACATTGAAGAGTAACTAAACCCTAGACCATGTTTGTGGGTTTGCTGCCATCTGATGTAGGCATCCATTGACAAACAGGTAACATTACATCACAGGGTACCAAGATCAGCCAATGACAGATCGCAGTAGCATGCTTTTAATGCTTTAGATGGTGGCAAATGCCAGAATATGCTTTAGTTAACCCAGGACTGAGGACCAAGTTAGGGTTAAGATGACAGTTATATTCTTAAGAATTTACAAGTGTGAAAAGCCCTGAGAAAAGAAAAGGGATTATGAATTTGATTTTGAGTGGGTTTTCTACTTGTTCCCATCATCAGGCATCCCATCCTCCCTGCTCTCCATTCATTCATCCATCAACCCTTCCTTCTATCATGCTATCCCTCCATCCAGCTGACGGTGAGTAGCATGTTGATGGCATCATGAAACCACACCTTGTAACCATGTAATCACTACCAAGCCTTACACCCTTTCTATTGTCACAGAGAAAAAACTTTTTGATCTGTATATGCCTTCGCTTCCCCACTTTTAAATTCATTTCAATACACCTTCCCCTCTCTCCTCCTCTCTGCCTTCCACACTTCAACCTAAAATATTGCCGCTCTCTTTCTCACTCACTTGTCTCTTTTGGCATGAATACTACACAAAGAATGCTAGAAAAATTCTCCTTCCCTATTGTATTATGCATTCAACTGATTTTCTTTTATATAAATAGTTATATGAATAACTATATTCAACAATAATAATGATGATAATAACATCATTAACTGTCTGTTTCCAGGTATTTTATCAGTGCTCTCTCTGTCCAGTGAAAGTATGTCCTTGGCCTCAGAGCTTCCTAAGGTTTCATACGTAAAGGCCATTGATATCTGGCTCATCGCCTGCCTGCTATTTGGATTTTCATCGCTGGTGGAGTATGCTGTGGTGCAGGTCAGTTCTCACACATACAAGCACATACATTTAAATACATACAAATTGAGCTCCAAAAATATTTAGACACTGGCACACTGACACCAGACTACGAAGCAAGATTCTGGGGTTAATGTGCTAAATTATATTATATTACCATGGTAACTGCTCCAGGGCAGGTTATGTTCAGGCTTTCTGATCAAAACATATAAAGCGCTGCCCATTGACCAATTAACTCCCTTGAGAAATTACATCACCTTCATTGAGGATCCCGTGAAATTAGGTGCATGGAAATTATAACTTAAAACACTCAAATTAGTAACTGTGGTATAGGCTACTTACCGTTCATTGTTATTGAATGTTATACTTAAAAAAAGATGTAAAGACTATATGTGTATATTCCTGGATATTTGTATTATATCTTTTCAATAACAAAATGTGTGCAGATGGTGAGAGGGCAAGAGTTTTAGAGACCGTCAAAACTCGCTGGCTTTCCCCAGATCTGACTATTATTTGTATGAAATTGATAGATTCTCAACTGAGGGGATATCATACATGCAAGCTTCTTCAGTCTTATATCACAAATGCATTGAAGTTGTGCCCTTACTGTACAACTAATGCATTGCTTTGTGTTGCTTCACACAAGCACATATATGAATTCCATTGGTGATGTGGAGAATTTTACAATAAAAGTTATATCAACTTGTGCCTTAATGATGGGGCCATGCTTATTAACGTGGTACATTCACACAATCAGCAATTGTTTTTACCAACATTCCTCCCTGGCCTTAGCAGCAGCAACAGCATTACTTTTTGTAATAACAATAGTTTTAAATTCTTCAAAAGTTTTCAATACAATAATTTGTTCATCTTGTGTAAAATAAGCAGTTCTGGAATTGTCCTTGTTTGTAATTGCAATTGTGAACGCATAACTGAATTGACAAAACCTGGGTTAACAGAACAAGTTGATAACCACCTTTGTGATACCGCTTAGTCTTGATTGCCTATGTTAGGTTTTGTGAAGCTGCTATTGCAAAGAAAGCCTGAGTATGTTAAGCTTGCTTCGTAGTATACCTCTCTGGCATTAACTTGCTTCTTGGTTTAACAAACTACATGACGGAATTATACTATAATACTTATTTTTGTCAAGTCCACTTTATTTGACTTTGATCAGCATTGTGACAATTTGAAGTAGTATTTTTTAAATCACCACTCCTTGCCATTCCTGGTGTTCATGCTTTTTTGTGAGCCACTTTGTTTTTGCTTTTATTTATAAAAAATGTTTTATAAATAAAGTGTAATATTTTTATTATTATTATTATTATTATTATTATTATTAGTGTTAGTATTATTAAGTTTTGCTAGATTCATTTCCTTCAGTGGATTGAATATTTATATTTAGCGATATCGGATTCCATATTGCTGACAAGGATGGTCCTGATACCTATGCTCAGTAATGGATGGTTGTATCCCAGTTTTTAATGAAGGAAAACATCTTCTAATTCTTCCTGATCTTGAGAGAAATCAGAATTTAGTCCTGCATTGAAGCCCTGTTTTAAAAAACAGATATAAAGTAGCAGGCTGCTGTAATACTGATGGAATGAGATGAGGAACCCTCATTTGCAAAGTATGGCATTGCATGGTTCTGAATAGGTGCAATATTAATTGGCACATACATTAAAATATACTGTATATATAATATGTATATATAAAAAAATGGATACCCAACAATCATCAATTTTTAATAATTTTAATAATTTTACATAATAATACTTTTTATTTGTATAACAATCGTTAAGAAGTTTGATCCCTTTCTCTGTCACTTTCTCTCTCTCTATCTCTTTCTCTCTGTGTCCCTCTCTCTCTTTAGGTGATGTTAAACAGTCCAAAACGAATCGAGGAGGAGAAAACGAAAATGGCCACCAAGGAGAAGGCTTTGAGAGAGAAAGAAGGAAAAAAGACACCGAATAAAACTAACAACACAGTCAATGGGACTGGTGGGACACCTATACATGTCAGCACACTGCAGGTAAATGGAAATGAATAAGATAATATATTAAGCAAAACTGATTGGCAACCAACTCCCTGGAGCAGGGAGTTTTATTTTGTGAATAAAGGGATTGGTTGCTTGGTCATATATCTTAGCAATAATACAATTAAATAATGTAAAACTAGATTTTCTATATTTCAATTAAACCAGATTAAACCAGTGACACTGCTGTGTCAGCACATCAGCTTGACACTTTTTTTTAAATGACATCTACTGTATATACAGACATGTTTCATTACAGAGTGAGCATCAGCCCTCATATTTTGGGTGATTTTGAGATATATTGAGATGAGATGAGATGAGATGAGATGAACTTTATTGTCCCCGGAGGGAAATTTGTCTTGAGCAAAAGTACATGTACCGCATTATACACAAGACACAGACACAAATAACACACAAAAAAGAAAATCACCGTCACGACATTGCACTATTACTTTGGGGGTGATGGTAGGGGGCATACTGGTAGGATTATACTATATCTACAGATAACAGACTGTAAGTGGGGCTATAGTGAAGCAATAAATGAGATTTTGGTCAGAGCTGGTCGATATGATCGGAAAAGATCATAAAAGAAGTTCAGGTTGAAAATGGCCAAAATAATCCTCTAAGTCCACACTCCCCTCAATCAACACTATCAATTCAGCACTTTTTGACAGCAGCGGGAAGTCTGCTTGGATAAGTCTCTACTAACGTAACACATCCCAATTCCCACAGTCCAATTCTTCTTTTAAAAGACTCAAAGCTCAGTCAGATTGCAAGGGGCCCTCCTATGCACACTCCTTTAATTCAATGCACTGATTTTCTATAAGGATTATTGAAGGGCTCTGACTGGGCCCTTGTAGGATACAGAATTTGGCTGTGTAGGGTTTTGATATCCTTTCTGTGTGTGTGTATGAGTGTTAAGTGCTTATTGTTGATGAGATGGGTATGGCGAGAGGAAGGTATACAGTAGCCACAACACATCAGACTTGTGTGTGTGTGTGTGTGTGTGTGTGTGTGTCTGTGTGTGTGTGGACTTGATGAGATGAGTATAATGCTAATATAGTGGGGCCTCCCCTAGGCACTTAAGGACCTCATTCACTGACTTCAAAATGTCACTTCAGATACACTTCAGATACACTTTGTGTGTATGTGCGCACGTGTGCTTGACTGAG
>OMKK01067443.1:11674-25219 GCA_900302305.1 Polymixia japonica
CCCTCTTCACAATCTTTATTGTCAATCCCGCAAACCCTCTCAAATCCATCATATCTCACTCACCCTTCCCTGTAAACAACCTTTCATTACCAACACTTCAACCTACAGCGTCAAGTATTCCTCGCCCCCGCTATCGCTCCCTGCGGGCCGACTGGTTCAAGCCGGTTTTAGTGACGTCGGTTTAGCTAGTCAGTTTCACCTGGTTTTCATAAGTGATGGCTTTCCTCTGTTGATAAGTGTTGCGCGGACAGCCCTCCCCCACACCCCACCCACATCAGTTGTTATTAATCACTTCTGTAGTCTTTAGGAAATTATCAGTGTGTAAACACAGGCTCAGCTCTTCTCCAGAGAGTAAATCAGTGTCTGCTCTGTCAATATCACAATCATTATTTCTCCTCAATATAGCCTCCACACAGTGGTCCATTGCACTGCCACAAAAACCTCTTCAATAGATATTGATACAATGATATGCCCAAATGGCCTAAACACTAGAGGTGTGCAGAGGAGGCTCTTTCCTCAATACAGTTAATTTCGAAGATGCTTTATTGGCATGCCTGTCAAAAATTAACAATATCGCCAAAGTGGTTAGCGATACGTAATCCTGGTCACGCAGTAGTCATAATCCTGGTCATACAGTAGTTATAATCCTGGTCATACAGTAGTTATAATCCTGGTCATACAGTAGTTATAATCCTGGTCATGCAGTAGTCATAATCCTGGTCATACAGTAGTTATAATCCTGGTCATACAGTAGTTATAATCCTGGTCATACAGTAGTTATAATCCTGGTCATACAGTAGTTATAATCCTGGTCATACAGTAGTCATAATCCTGGCCATACAGTAGTTATAATCCTGGTCATACAGTAGTTATAATCCTGGTCATACAGTAGTTATAATCCTGGTCATACAGTAGTTATAATCCTGGTCATGCAGTAGTTATAATCCTGGTCATATAGTAATCATAGTCATGGTTCTTCCGGCCACGAAGTCTCTCCCTAGCCAAAGAAGAAATGTTTAAATTAATAGTTTAAATGTCAACCCTTTAACCCTTTATGCTCAAGAGTACTCAAAAGTAAGTATACCTTTTTCTTAATTAACCTTACCTTTACCTATTTTCATCTAGGGCGTGGTCCTGTCCTGGTAAAGGGTCTCTACTGTGACAGTAGAGAGATACTCTATCAATTTATACGCTCATTTAGTTCTGTTTGTAAAAACTCATAGACCACCTTATCTCAGACCACTTAGTTTTAATTTTTAATCATTTTAACAAGTTAGGCGTTTTGCCAGGACCTACAATAAATTGCCAATTGTGCAAAGGACATCACACTTCCTTGTAATTCAGACTGTGGTTTGTAAGCAGTGCTGGTTGGTGAATTTGTTCATGATTGCTGGTTGAACTGGAATTGAATATGAACTATTAAACTAATATTGAATTAACATCATATATGACTATAATATATAACAATATTGAAGTTATTTTAAGCCTGTTTATGCCCTATAAACACATTTCTTAAAACTGTGGATTCATAGTTTTAAAAATGTTTTATTATACACATTTCAATGAACGACAATAATCTTTGGATAAAATGGATGCCATTACCCTCTCCTCGACTGGCGGACATTGTTCAATCACTATTTGGTTAAAAGGTTGAAAATCTAGGAACTTGAAACTATTTGTCCTTAAAATTAAGATTAACTTACCCTGACTTATCCTGACCCCGGTGTGGGATACAGCACAATTTGTTTAAATGAACATATCTACATCGTTCAAATGTTATAAACTGGAAACAGTATACTTGAAGATGAAATTGACTTTTTCCAGTGTTGAATTGCATTGAGCTGTATTTTAGGTTACAGTTAAAACCTCATTAAGTCCAAAATTACTGTTGTAATGAAGTTCATACAGTGAATTATTCATGAGAAAATGTTTTGTATTTGTCAGTGGGTAAATGAATGGCAATATTCTCAGTAATAAACACAACTTGTCGCTCTCCCTCTCCACGTCCCACAGGGCCTCATCCTCACTCCTCACACGCTGCCCACAGGCATCAAACGGTAGCGAGCCTAGCAAGCTCTAATGACTTCTAAATGACTATGCCCCGAGTCCTAATTGTCAGAGGAGTTATCAAGGACAGATTACAGAAAGAGTGCGTGTTCATTCCACAACAAGGAGGCTGGGAAACAAGGGATACAATTTGTTACTAACACCATTAGCCAAAATAAGATAAATCCAGCTTTGTCATTCTCGGTCTGGATACGTGAACAATAAGCCTCATGACCAATAGGGGAACCGTGGACGCCTTAGATCAGGGACTAGGTATAATATTGACCAAACCCATGTCGACTAACAGGAGGGATACTTTGCTACTGGCTTTGCCTGGACTAATGCCAAAATTGGTTTCAGCGCGGCAGAGTGACACGTGCGTCAACGACATTTTCGTTTGCGTAATCCAATAGGACGTTAAGTAGCTGCGCAGTCAAGCAGTTAGTGACCTGTTGGCAGCAAAGCCATCCAGCCACGATTACTCTACCCCTCCCACACTTGTCTGAATGAGTACGCAATCAAAACCACGCATAGTAATCCCCAGGCTAAAGCTCACTGTTACACGCAATTGACTGATCGACCTACGATTTGCCAGATATGGAAGAGAGACAACAACGCGGGCCTTCGCCAGTATTGTACGAGCCCCGGCCGGCCCCTTGAATCCCGAATATCAGCCTGTGGCAAACACAAGCGTTCCCCTCCGCTTGTCTCTGAGACTAAACTTTGCAGATCAAATAGGCTTGCGTACAAGCCGTATAAATGTTGGTGTTGTGTTTGGTAATTATAGTGATTTAGGTTGAATAAGAATATATACAAAGACTAATGATGATATTTGGACAGATATATCATTCAATCACATTCATTATTTGTGCTTTTGTAAATATGTTATTTGGATTCAGATACGCCCCTCCTAAATACTGATCTTTCCATGACATAAAAATGTAGCAGGCTGAGTGAAAAATAATATATTTATAACACAGATGTCATTGCAGCTCAAAACAGAGGTGCCCTTTTCTTGAATAATTACAACCACAAACATCTTTTACACCTTCAAAATATGTATTAAACTGTTGAGCTATAACACGCTGCCAGTGCTCGAGTTATTTGTAATCAGTTATTTGTGATTGAAGAATGTTTTTCAAACAATGAAACAAACAAAGAGTAGCGTGACCATAGCGCCACAATACTTTGATGATCCTGGCTCAGAACTTAAAGGCGCAATCCGTGACTGTTTTTTTAAGTGCTGCCCCATGAAGTGCTGTGGCTAAGCCAGGAATTACAACAACATTGTTGTTTTGGTTTGCACGTTGCCTCGGTCAGCGCCAGCCATCTTTCACTTAGTGAATTTGGGCAGTAAATACAGAGGAGTTGCCCGTGTTTCAGTGGATTTTAAAATATTTATAATATTGACATATTTCAAATATTTATGTTAGATACTTACCAAACAGCCACATCACGCTGTTTACAAAACCAACAAAAGTGGGGCGACGTGACCGTTCACACCAATCGCGGATTGTGTCTTTAAATTAAGGGGGTGTGAAAAGAGGGGACAGGGTCACACGCTGGAAACAAATGGAGCAAGCAAGGTGACCTAGTGGTCAGTGGTGACCTAGCAGTCAGTGGTTACCTAGCAGTCAGTGGTTAACTAGCAGTCAGTGGTTACCTAGCAGTCAGTGGTTAACTAGCAGTCAGTGGTTACCTAGTGGTAGGCGATCATGAGCCATGGAGGGCCAACAGTATGCAGGTTTGCATACCAGCCAAAGACTAGACCAGGGGTGCTTTCCGCTCAGGCGAAAGATATTCAGTCTGAAACGCTCCTTCTTCTTGCTTCAAGTGGGGAGTCATGACAGCCAAAGTGAACGAGATGCAGGTGCACCGTGGGCGAGCAGGCCAGCAACGTATGCTTGAAATGTACACTACAGTCGTTGCTCACACTGCAAGTCATCTCGTCTCATATTCAGTCATAAAATCTTTAGTTTACATAAAGCTGTTGCCAGCGGGCTGAGATAATTCCACTTTGCAGAAAGTAAAGTATCAACAGCTTAACAACAAGGCAGAAAAACACAGATCACTCAACGGTTATCAACAAAATTCTTGCAAAGAAGTTGATTTGCATTAAAAACAAGTAACATTATTTCATCCCATTGTAAGAGTAGTTCTTTGTAGTCAGGTTTGTAGTCAGGTTTTTTGACTGCAGGATCATTTGTATAGCCTAGCCATTCACATTAGAAATCACCATATATTGATAAACAAACTGGCAAATGAGCATTTAACAAAAAACTGAGAAGCGTCAATTTAAATTTAAATTTAAAATAACAAAACGTATGCATGTGAATGTCATCTGTCATATAGGGAGATGCTGTTCCTTACAAGCCATTCATTAACTATGTTTGTATCTTTTAAATAATAGTTATTGTTTTATTGCAGTAATTGTTTTGATATGTGCACATAGACAAAGCACTGGTAGAAAATAATTAGGTTTATACCTTTATTTAGTACGAGCAGTGACACTGAGCATCATAAATTATCTGCCTTAACGTTAAAGTATTAATTTATAGCTTATGTTGTCAGCAGGGGCCGAGGGACCATCTGAGTGCCTGGAGGGTGATGACAAAGTTGCATATTGTCAAAATTCAGATGTATTATTTATGATACGGCATTAAACAGTGATGTGTGTTAATAAACCACAGGGCATAATCACGTCAGCCCCGGCCATTTCTCTTCTCCTCATCCTCTCAGACAGTCAGAAAGCAGCGCAGTGCACCCGAGAAGAGGTCACGCTGTTTGAAACATCTATCAAAGTAAACTGGTTAGAATGTAATTATTCCACTTTCGCTGCCAGACCAAGGTCTACCCGTCCAGAGCTCATTTTTTATTCGTTTCTCAAATGCAAATTTACGCCCCCCCAAAAAAAAACGTTTTTTCGGAGGTTAATACGCATTATATATACTAATAAAAAAAAGAAAAATAAACAATATCTTTCTGCTGTTTTCCGTAAATTGCCGAGCGTCTGCCCGAACCGCATGCTGGCTCACAAGTGAACCTGCTGTGACTATGGCCCTTATTGACATGGCTATTACTGGGCTGAACGTGTTTCTGTTCAAAGAGACTGGACCAGCGCTACGGTATCATAGTATATTATGGGCTAAGGGAATTGGGGCTCGCTAAGTTAGAGGGCCTGGTTTCACAGTCCGCCGTACAGTAGCGATTTCACTGTCATGGCCCAACACGGCGAACCGATCACAATCACCCACTGTAACTCAGATAAATGATCACAACTGATGCAGTGGCGAAGTGGCCGTGGCTATCATTGACCGTGTTATATGGATAACCTTTGGGAATCGAGGGCTGACCGTTGTCGCATCGAACGGGTCCGCGTTAGCTTAAATGCTATGTAACGTTAAAAATCAGTTTAGCAGAAATACATGTTTCATCCAGAGCGTTTACAGTGCGGTGAAATGCAATCATTGTATTCGCACATATTTTCCGCCGCAATGTTAAACGTGGCATTTTATCATAATTGAGTGATTGGGATATAATGGGATACTAATCTCAGGTATCTGGGTACGCGTGAAAGGTTAAAGATACAGGGAAATTAGTGGATGGTGTGGATCCCATTAAAGTCCTGCGCTGCTATCAAATTAATCACAAATCCATATGGGCATTTAATAAGACGCAGTAATAGATGAGGCCCCATATACATACAAATCGGTATTTGTGATCTAATCATATATCATACTCGCACACAGATATCATCGTTTATCTCTCTATCTCACACACACACACACACACGCAGGCACGCACGCTGTCCTTCACGGTCTTTCCCGCTTAGTCGCCCTCCCCTCCGCTTTCTATTATTGGTTTTTGTTTTTTTTTGTTATTCGTTCGTTTCTTTGCGTGCTGGTTTTCACCTGAGCGCGTTCGCCTTGTCCAGAGTAATGAACGTACACAAAGGACCGGTGCCTCTACATGCATGGTAGCTCCAGTGACAGGGTTGACAGGCCAGCTGAATTGAATTCACGTGTCTGATGTCCCTCTCGTTCTCTCTCTCTCTTGCCCGTTTCTCTCTGTTCCTCAGTTCATATCCCGGCGTGAGTCTCCCGCAGGAAGTTAACGTCGAACGGCTGAGTTTTGAACCTGTTAGCATGGTATTCTGTACTATTCCGACGGCACATCTGCGGTGAGGAGGGGAGTTTATTTAAATATAATCTCAGCTTTATAACTCTCTAATTGATCAGCTACCTTGATTGTTTTCCGTGGAGAGGAGGCTAGCCTGCAAGTTAACATTAGCCTAGCAACCATAGCATATGACATACTACTTATAATAGTTTGGTTTATTGTTAAATGTTAAATGCATTTGTCATATTATGATCGTACTGGCGTAAAAGTTTTGGTGCCATGAGAATCACGTGAATCTAACTTAAATATAAAAAGACAAGTGTGGGATTTGCATGAAAATTTGCTGCAAAGGTGTACAGATTCATAGTTAAAGTTACATTTTCAGACATGGTTTGCAGAACATTATTTTCTGACGTGTTGTATTCTGTGGGGAAGTTTGATTCTGTACAACAGGGCACAGGTATACAGGGACTTCTTATGAAGGGGATTTTACAACCATTACCTGTTTCAATAACAGACCCAAATGAAATAAGAACTGTGAAATTTAAAACAAAATTGCCTTCTTTTACCATGTAAAGCTGATTAAAACTGTCTTTGTGAATGCAATGAAAGCACAGTAACCTGGCATATGGCTTGTGTATCTATTATAAGACCGCTGCTTGACCAAGAAACCTGTCCAAGAGTGTGACATTTTAGAAGCAATGTTCACCGTTATAATCACAGTAATGTGTTTGGTCAAATTGAAATGCCATTCAATTTAGCTCTTTTGACACTAGTGAGTTAGTTTAACAAATACTTGAAGACCTGAACATATGATAAGGCATCAATAATACATGCATGGCAGTAAACCGACAAAACAAATATTTTGACTTTAAAGAGACAGGGGGGATTGCTCATCTGATGGCTGAATAAATGTGGATGG
Organism: Polymixia japonica; assembly: GCA_900302305.1. NCBI lineage: Eukaryota > Metazoa > Chordata > Actinopteri > Polymixiiformes > Polymixiidae > Polymixia > Polymixia japonica. The sequence continues at coordinate 18,762 of OMKK01067443.1, forward strand.
ACTGTTTGGTATCTTAAAATTATATAATGCGTTACATGATATGTCCATTTAAATAAAATAAAAAATTAAATTCCCAATGTAACAAGCAGTTAATCATAAGGGGTGAAAGCAAGTCAAGACAACAACAAATGTAAATGTGTAAATCAGCATGATAATCTTCTATCTGATGTGTTGTTACCTCTTAAGTTGAACTTGACTACATCATTGTGTACCACTTTTTCATTGTGTGCCACTTTTTAATTCAGTCCTTTTGTCCTATACTTTTTAGATGTCAACTTTTGATTACTCACCAGTCACTATTATAATATTAATACATATTTTAAGTATTCAGCCAGTAGTTGCTAGAAGTTATTTGCTTGCAACTCTAATATCCACGTCACTGTTCCAGTGTGAGAAGCTGCCTAGTGGACTGGTGATACTAATTTGACAATCTTAAGTTTGTATTAAAGATAAAGACGTCATCACGTTTGTTATTTCTAGGCAGGTTTCCCCAAGCATATCTGCTCGTTCAATCTTATAATGTTTACATTTCTCCCCAAGCTTGACTGAAGCCGCACAGCATAGACCAACTTCATGAGTATGCATGTTGTGTTGCCTGATGTTCACACAGTCCTGCTTGATACAGCCTGCTGAACCAATGGACTAAAGCACACACAATCAATCCCATGTCATGCTTGATGAATTTGACTTTACATTCTGTTACATGCAGCTTCAGTTCCTTGCTATTTTTTATTTGAGTTACAGGTCATGAAAATCACAAATTGGCCCTGTATCCTTGGCCCTGTAGCATTTACAGAACTTTGCTGTGGTAGTTTGACAAGATGCCATCATACAGTCAGAGTTTATCAGTAGTCTGTCAAAGCTACAGTTAGTCAGCCTGGTTCACTTCCCTACACAGCAGCCACACACGTCTGTTTAGAAACACTGTTCAGTTCTGACTGGCAACCAGACTCAGTCACTACCATGCAAGCAGGTTAACCAAACAACGCCACACAGTTGCTGTCATTAAATTAAAATAGAAATAGCGTACAGGGTAAGTTATTTTAAATCGTTTATTTTTAAAATGAAAAGAACGTGAAGTAAACAAAATACAAAAATGATGAATGGCGTGTAATGTTAGCTGAGTTCGCCATAACGTTACCTGTAGAATACATGAGTAGGCTACGAACAAGGCTAATATAGTTAGCTTGCTGTCTATATAGATCCATGTAACAAACAAGCACAGAAAACACACTTAATCCCAAACCTCCATTTCTGTTATCAGTTCTTATCTGTACATATTAAATACCGGTGGGCTACTCATGTAAAATACTACACATCTTAATAAAAGCGAAGCCGGACTGTATGAACAGAGGAAGCAGGTGCTCGTTGTTGATGCAGACCACACAAAAAAAGCTTTGAGTGATTTTTTAAGAAAACGGCCTTCATGGTTAAAAAAATAAGTAATTCAAAGAGTGTTTTAAAGTCGTTGTAGTACATTCTGAACAGTTTTATTCTTTTACAATGGCCGTCTATGGGCCGCAGGTGAATTTAAGGCTGCAGTACCACTGTTGGCCACCATATCAAATTGGCTTCAAGGCTGAGACCTGACGCCTGAGGAGAACGGCAAGCCTTTTAGTTTGTGGTGCAAAAATATCAAACAGCCAATGCGCCATCCTGGAGATTTGATTGGCCACCCCAGGCGCCGTTGATTGGCCATCAACCAGGTCGAAGGCGGGACTTTTCTTGATGTACTCGGTGGAAATCAGGTGGCCAAGAAAAGAACGAAGAAAGAGAGAAAGAAAACTGAAGGAAAAACAACTGCTAACAATTTCTTTCAAAAAAAAGGTGAGCATAACTAACAGTTACAGTGGTTTAAGATAACATCAGCAGTTGTTTAGATTGAAGGCAGTCACCCAGGAATCTAGCTGGGAGCATATTTGCATCGTATAACATAAATTAATCCGTATCATAACTTAATCAGCATCGTAGCTACAATAGCATATGACATTATATCTATCAACATTACCTAGCAAAGCTTAACATCATGAAACACATGACCGCAAGCTGCGACTACATTTCGTTTTTAGTTTTAGTTTAGACTTTATTTGAACAGGGACAGTACACATTAAATAACATCTATAACAGCTGTAAATATGTCAGTTAATTTTCAACTGTAGTCCCTGGGCCATGATGTTAAAATAGGCAAAAGCTAAAAGAAGAGAAGCCAATGAGAAAACACAAAAGCATGCAAATTAGTTAGTTTAAAAACAAGATTAAAAAAATACATAGAACATAGTAGCTAACAATCACATTGACCACACAGGTTAGCTGACATATGAACATGAGCAACATGTGTGCAGACAGACAAGCATCAAGTAAGGGTGACAGCATACACATAGACTGATGCAGGGGCACAAACATTTGCGGTTATAACATATGTACAACATGTATGCAGACAAACAAACATCAGGTCAGTATGACAGCACACACATTTGCAAACTAAGAATCATTTTCAGCCAGAAGATTTTTTTTTTTTTTTTTGCTTTATAATCCCTGGAAATTATGATGTATAGGATTTGTGAAAGAGAGGCTTGGGAACATTTTTTGAGCGGGGGATGACGTAATGGAAACTCACCAAGTAGTTGACTGAAAGAGGGAGAACCTGAGTTAAAGATCTTCCTGACTGAACTTTCGCAAAAGCTCCATGTAATGAGCTTTATTTTTTTCATACACAAACTAATGTAACCCAAGTAAAAGTAAAATGAGTCTATACGCTGTATAGGGACAGGTCAGAATCTGCACCTTTTGTTTTGACTCAGAGCTAAGACATAGTCAGGTTTGTGCAGTCAGCCCCATCCTAAGGATAAAGGGTGTAATGTTCAGCCTCAGGCATCTCCAAGTGGCTCCTGTGCTTAGGCACCTGGGGACCCTGTCTCTCTGTAGGACTTGGCATGGAGCCGGCAGCTGCTTTAAGAGCCAGGTGTTGTTTTATTTATCTGAAAGTACAAGTGACCTTTCTAACAGAACACTGCAGAGAGACCTGCCTCCAAGGGCTGTCTGCTCCCTCTCTCCTATTCTGTCACTTTGAGATGGAAAGCCATCAACCAGGCCCTGAGACTGTCAGACACAGACACATGAAGCTTCATAGTTTGTCTAACTTTGAGACTGTGTGGTTCTTCATGTGTCAACTCAGTCCCTGAACCGTTCCTCCCATGACAGAAGTCTTTACCATAGGCCAGTGTTGTCAGAGTACCCTCAGCTACTATTTCCATATAGTCAGTGTTTCATATAGGTTGTCTCATATTTAAAGTATGTATTAAAGTAACTCGTTCTTTAACAGAGAGAGGCTATCAGTAAATGTGTATTCATTTTTGAGCAAAATGACCTTAGCCTTCTGGTTCCCAGTGGTTTCTATCAACAGGGACTATCAACATCTATCTATCTATCAATAGTAATTCGACTTTTTAGGGAAATGCCATCATAGCAAATTCCACAGATGGCCTGCGGTGTGGCATTTTTAAATAAAATAACTTCAGTGGATGTGAATGAAAGGCTCCATGTAAAACAAAGTGCTACAGCATTTTTTCAACTTTGTGAACATTTCCTTTAAAGGCATACTCCGCGATTGGGTTTTAAGTGTTGCCCTGTTGCAGCTAAGCAAGTACGTATTAAACAAACATTGTTGTTTAGGTTGGCGCGTTGCCTCAGTCAGCATCAGCCATCGTTCACTTGAATTTCGACAGCAAATATGGAGGAGTTCCCCGTGTTTGAGTCGCTTTTAAAAGTTTTCTGTTAGGTGAAATGCTTCCAAACAGCCACATCGCACTGTTTACAAAACAAAACAGTGGGGATGTGGGGACATGACCGTTCAAACCAATCGTGGATTGTGCCTTTAAATGATTGGGTGGGTCAACACAGTTGTGCTGGTTAGCCTATTAGTTAAGTTTCAAGTGACGCCAACGTCAAAAAAAGATTTTATGGGAAAACTAGAATGTAAATGGCGTTCCACCTTAGCAACGGGTTAGCTTGTTTTAAATAGTCACAAACAGAATCCTTTTATTCATTTTTCATGAGAACAGAGCTTCACTGTGCGCTGTAATGACAGACATGGTACATGGATGACAGGACATCAAATACAGTGCAAGGCGACAGAACACAATGGTGTATAAAAAACACTGTAAGTAGCTTATAGTATATGCAGCATATTCAGTATATATGTACATCTGATATTATGGCACGCATAATGGTTTCAGATTATATTAGATTATATTTGATTAGATTAGGTTAGATTAGATTAGATTATATTATATTAGATTACATTGAATTCTAATAATCCCATAGGGATTAAAGTAGGAAACTATAGAGGGAAGTCTGGTGAGTGTTTAATAATGCATTGATTGTTTATCATGAGGAAGTTGTACTCATATTGCAGCTGTGGGTGCGATATGAGAATCACAGAACGCAGACATGATTTCTGAGAGCGGGAAGTGGCATAGTGGTTATATTTCATAACACAAACCACGCCTAAGTGCTCAAAAACACCGAAAACTGTCAAAATCTACTTCTCTGTGAGATTTGTCATTGAATGCCTACGAGGCTGAAAGAAATGGAAGCCGTGCCCTTCATACATAATACGGCGAGGTCTGTACAAAAGCAGTCGTGTCTGCCTGGAGTCCCTCTAGTTCTAATTCCCCATCTCTTGCATTTTAACAAAATGCGTTACAAAGAGACACTGGAGAGGGAGACAGGTGGTTGCTATGGTAACGACATGCGGCCTCGCTTGTGTCTATGGCAGCCTGGGGGACAGCCGCCGTTAACCAGAGGTGAGCGTACAGGCAGGATTGTTGTAACACAATCGATTGAAGTTTAGTGATCAAGGGATTTAAGGTGACTCTGTTGTTGCCCGCATTGTGCAGTGTGTCGCCCCGGATCACATCATCAGCTTAACGCCTAAAATGTAAACATGAATGACGAGTGCTAATAACTAAATGAGAAGTGGCAAAGATTTATTTTAATTCATGTAGTGAAAATGCCCACTGGCAATTGTTTAACTGCAATAAGATAACCTCACGGAGGTCTTCAGATCCAGTAAGCAGTCAGTAAACAAAGAAGAGCATGATTATTGTTTTAAAGGGGCGTGGTGTAAAGTCATCCCTCTCACGTTTACAAGGCAAAGTGCGATCAGGATATATTGGAACATGTTTCCAGTACTGAGCCCGCATTGGCCATTTACACATTGTGCACACGTAATGACAATTAATGTGAATGAATCAATACAAATATATTTTTTCATGCTAGACTATGCATTACTTTGTGGTAACGAAGTATTGATTAATTTGCACGAAATGTCATTAAATCTGCACGATTTATAAATGGCCAATGAGGGGCTCCATACTAGAGGTTTTATTATCCAGTTGGGGGCTTTGTTAATGTTGTGTGACTGTACAGTCCACTACCGTGCAGGATGGATACTATGGCACAATCGCCTTCTGATTGTACAAGAGTAATCGTGTCTATCCTGCATATAATTCTGTCTGGTTCAGGACTGACAAAGTCGTAATTATTTGGATTAGGTTCATGTTTTGATACCAATGCGTTAGGCACCCGAGTGTAATTCCAGATTACATGCGCTGATTTTTCTGTGATCTCTGAGTCAGAGGTGATCTCTGAGTCAGAGCACCAAGGACAATTATTCATTTCACGAGAGAGGAAAACATTTTCCATTTGATCCATTAGCCCTAATGTAGTTAACGTGCATTTTTGTAGTGTCATCTTGGAGAGTAAACTTGAATAACCCCGCTACTGTGCTCAAACAGCACCAACCTGAGTAATCAGTGTGGTACACTTGCATGTACAGGAGTTAAAAGCATGCATTACTAAAGACTCTGCACAGAGCCTCTCTTTGTTGGAAGTGCGTCCAAACCATCTACGTCTGTTTTAATTACGGTGATTCATCTGCTGTTTAATTAAAAGGTTCACCTCGACAACCCTGATTCGTCAGGCTCCCGCTCCCATCAGGAGGGGAAAAAAAAAACAAAAAAACAAAACAAAACGTTTTTAGCATTTATGTACTTGTTTATATGCTAAACAAAAATGTGCCTCGTTCCCATAAATTACTTTTAACCACAGTCATTTTCTACAAAGTATGTATTTTGCAAATTAAGAGCATATGAAATGCATGTGCAGCAAAATATTAGGCGAGCCATTATTTGTAATATGTACTTCCAGTAAAAAGGACCCCGCTGTGGCATTTGATAGGCTGGTATTTACAGCCGCTTGCTAATTTTGTTTAATGACTTATTTCCTTTTGTAATGGCTATGCCTGACTTACTCAGTCCATATCAACTCAGGGGTAATAGACCACAATGAAGCTGATTTGAATTCTAAATACCAGCCAAGTTTGTAAGCTAGTCGATAGCCTAGTAAAGCTTTTTATGTTGTATTTTTGAGTTTAGGTTAATATTTATGCAAATACA
>OMKK01067454.1:0-14272 GCA_900302305.1 Polymixia japonica
ACACACATACACACACACACACACACACACACAAAATTCAAAACCTGTTGATGAAACAGATAGGTCTCTCTCTCTGCTTGTAGTAGGTATATAATACTTCCAAAAACTATTCTTAACAGCGATACTGTGTGGTTGATGAGCAGAACGTTTTGGTGAATCTAAAACTAGGCCAAAACATTTCATATATGAGAAAGAAAAAGGTTAGCATTAGCTATCGTTGACAGTATGACAAAGCAGAGAACAGGCGACGACAAACACACACCTCTGCTTCCCTGACATGCTGCCATGGGATTCACATTTTTCTGTTTATCTTTTCATAATTTAAAGAGATGCTGAAAATGGTTTTACTGCTTCATCAACAGTTGCCTAAATGCCTTTACATGCTGGACTGCTGCATTAGGACAGCAGGTTGTTCTATAACACCAGTTAATATTCTACAAAATGTCTTGCTTGCTTTAAATGGACAGGTTTATAGGTCTGGGACAACTTCCTTGGTTTACTGGACTAGACCAGTTCATTTAAATGCAGATCTTAAACCAATGTTCTGACAAGAACATTGAGAACATGGCGGTTTGAGTCCTCCCTCACCTCTGACCTCCCTCACCTCTGCTCCTGTGCAGCTATGTGCACAGAGTCCATGATCAGCCGGAGCGCCTCAGAGATCTGCTTGGCTCTCACTGTGTGCTGCTCAAACTTGGTCTTCACAGCCGACTGGGAGATGCACTCCTGCACCAGCACAGAACATCCAAAGCATTGTTGAGGAAGGCCAAACAAAGCAGTCTTCAAACCAATGCGGGACAAAAGTCATGTTAAGATCTTACCTCGAAGCGCCTTTCAAAGTTCTGGAACTCAAACATTCTGGCCTGAAATCCCTCTGCAAGGGCACCACCTGAAATAGGAAGACCAAATAATAGTCAGGTGCTCTATATGTGGATGTGTGTGTGTGTGTGTGTCTTTGCCTCAAGCCCCACCTGCTTCAGGCATGCCCTGGGCCTTCTGTACCCTGGCCTGTAGGACCTCCTTGGCTGAAACGAAGAAGATCCGGTCGCTGGCCTGGGCTCTGTCCACCACGCCCAGCTCCTCCACTAGGAAGCTGCTGCAGCGGTCCATGTGCTGCCTCCGCACCTGAGAGAGGGACGAGGGACCAGAGGTGGTGAGACTCCATCCCCCTAAACCGTAGCGACAGACTCTCCCTGGGTTGTGGATTCAAATGCTGCACATGAACATTCAGGAGGTCCAGGGTTTGGTCAATTCACTTGCAATTCAACAAAATCAGGAAAGTGATTTTGAATTTGAAGCTGAAACTTTCAAAGACTTTGAAATTGAAGCTTTTATTATACAAATGTTGTTGGATGAATTATCTAGTAAAAAAAATGTTTATAAAATCTCCATCACTAGTGGTTAAATTGCAGTTTCAGTTTAAATTTTGAATTGAACTGAAAGTGAATTGAACCCAAACTTGTCGTGGTCAAACAAGTTGTATCAATTGCAACATAAACTAAACAAATATGTTGTTCACATGGAGACACAACAGCAACATGAAAGACCACACTGGATACAAAAGTATAGGATCTACGCTAAATACTCTTATTTCAACTTTACATTAGAGGCAGACAAAGCCCCCGTAGCCTCAGTTCAAGTTCAGTAGCCCAGACAGTCTGGGGATCAGGCCACGCCCACCTCTAGTCCAAGCAGCGTGTTAAGCTGCTCACCTGGCCAGCTAAGATACTACTACTGCTGAGTCATCAACACTAAGCCGACAGGCTCCTACAGCTCTGTGAGCGAGTAAGGAGTGAGAGGACAGGGAGAGAGGTGGGAAGGAGGGAGGGAGAAAGAGAGAGATAATGCATACAAAAGAGAGTGTTAGAGAGAGAGCCAGCGAGATAAGCATGTGTACGGAGGGAGTGGGGGATGTGTCCTAGCTGGCGGGGTTAAGCTAGGTATCACAGACCCAGGCTATAAAAGAGGCAGCAGACTCTGCATGGCCCAGATACCAGCAGCAAGTCTGGCTCCATGTCATGAGCAACCCTACACCTGAAACCAGCACCAGACTAGACCTTTTCCCAGTGACACCTATATCACACATCACGTTAGTTAAAGTTAAATTCCTGAACCTTCCAAAGCTTTCAGTTGTTTTAACTGGTCATCTTGCTTCTTGAGGTCAATAAAAGCAACGTTAACAGGCAAGCTGTCCCAACCCTAAAGTGAGCCCACCTCCTCCATGTATTCAGGCTCTGAGGCCGATGCGTCCCAGCGGTTGTTCAGGATGAAGATGTTGGGACTGGACAGGCGCTCGTTGACCTTGTGGAAGAACGACTTCTCCTATAGAGAGATACGGTTTTCAACACAACACACATTCAAAACATTAGCAGCTTCTGGCTATCTAACACATTACGGTTATTCATTTAACTTTTGAATGGACTTGGAGCTTCTTTAGGTCTATGGGCACGCTATACATGGGACTATAAGCTCCTTTTAAACAGGTTGGCTCAATTCTGTCAGCAACAAAGGCCTACAAACACATATCTTTCTAGGAACTTCAGGAAGTGTGTGCAGTGCAGACAGACTGCTGGCTTGACGGTCCCCAGAGCGCTCGTTTGGGAAGAACACGTCTTACCGTTTGCATGAGTGTGGACTCTGAGTTTGCCACCAGAACAAACACATCAGCATCCAGGCAGAACTTGTCGATCCAGCTGTCCAGCTCTGTGGTGACATCAATACCTGGGCTGGGAGGCAGTAAATACAGGTTGAAGTTAGTTATAAACAAGCTAGGGGTAGTCTAGGGCCAATACGATATGTTTGTAGGCACATTTGTGAAATATAGGGACTTTCCACAGTCACTTACAATCCAGTCATATCTATGCATGGTTAGTTACAGGTGTATAGTGGCAGTAGGCATGTCTTGAAGGGCAAGAGCATCCAACTCACCTGTCCACAAGGACCAGGTCATCCCTGAGCAGGGCGCACTTGGCTTTGGGCCACATGACACACACCAGGCTGCCTGCGTCCAGGTCCTCATCCTGGTGAAGAGCATGGGCTAGCTGGTTCACAGTCTGCAAAATTCAGTGAGAGAAGTGAGAGAAAGGATACATTAACCAGACATGGATGACAGCACTAACGACGGCTAGAGAGACGCAGGGCCCTAAAGTCTTCTATGGGTTCATAGATTGTGAGGCTGGTCCTGGTACATGGAGCGATGATGAGATGTATGCTCATCCACACGACCACTACAATAATACTTTCATCAGTTAGGGGGAGTCCATTCATACAAGCATGTCTCTGTAGCTGAAACTCTGATGACATTTCCAACACTGTGTTAAGACTCTGACTGGGTTTTACTCTGGGTGGGGTAATCATAAATGCGGTCAGCTGACCAGACAATATTAACATTGCTTTCAGGTACATGCAACAAACAGATGACCAAACTATGACGCAATGCGAGTTTCCCTTGAACTGGATTCAAAAAAGGGAATTAATCTTTACAAGTGTTTGGGATTTGAAATGACAGATTATCGAGGCAGGAACAGAGCATCAGTATAAACTGGTCTGAACTGAGCCCAGCCAGATACTGTTTAGCACAGTGACATAACTAAATAAATATGAGATTCCTGTTGAAAAACTCAGCCCATTTCAGTAACTATTTTTCCATTGAATGATATCTGGTTTAATCATTAGCTAGCAGCTGGCTTTATGACATATTCTCTAGTTCAATAGTCTCAACAGCCTCTCCCTCCCAACACAGCAGAACACAGGATCTGATGTAACCAACCCTTTTCTCCTTTTATGGGTGAGCAGCTATGTAGAAACCTAGCTTAGATGTTAGAGGAAATGGGGTAAATGAGTGCAGGCATGTCAGTTTTTGGTTGGTATGACATGTTTTGTTGAATCCATCCACCTCCAGAAGGCTCAACAGAAAGCAGAGCTACCCCCTCCACACCTGTTCAACAGAACTGTACTGATCTACACTGTATCTACACCTAGTTCACAATGTTACAGTATTATTATTACGTATAACCTCATTTGTCTCAACAACAATAGCTTAATGGGAAAGTAGGCCTTTCTAGCTTGAAGCGATTCGCTCAGCAGTTCAGAAACCAAATTGTACCAACAATCATAGCCTTAAGGGACAGCTGATCCTGCTGTCATAAAATGGTCCGGGCAGCAGTTCAGAAACTGTACCAACAATTATAATGATCCTAAAGACGAGTAAACAGTAAGGTTAATTATGTAAGGGTTTGGACAACCCACTTCTGTTTCCATGGAGTCAGGGCTGCTCAGTGAGATAGATTCCTATACTGTGGGCCCCGCTTGTTGTGCTTCCTCTTCAATCAGAGCCACTAACGGCCTACATAATGCAGCTGGAAATGGAATATAGACACTGATAAGAAGAGAGCGAGGACTAGACTCAAACACGCACACACTTTTAGAAGCAAGTTTCAAACATAGCAACAGGAGCACAGTATTGTCAGTCAGGCATGTGTTGAAATCTCCCAGGTCACATGATGTCATATGAGCGTAGTGGAGCATATCAAGGACGCAGGTGGGGCTGCAACAAACACCACATTATCACCACACCGTGAAATCTGAAGGCTTGTCACAACGGCACGTTCAAGTCAATAAGCTTGATGGTTAGCTTGTAACCTCATTCATTCATGCTGCCATGAATAACATATTGACATTTTTAAATCTGTTGACATCCCAAAATACACCACCACAATAACTTGGTAGATCTTAACTGCTAAAACTGACCAAACCACCTGTCCAGTAACACAGGGGAACTCACCACTATGCCTTTAGAAGCATTAGAAAACATTTAAAGTGAAAAGCTAATTTAAAGCTACTACAGTCAGGGTTTCTGCTTTAACATATCAATATAAAATAACATTTGATTGGTTATTGTAACGGCGATGGAAGAACGACTGGTTCTCTAGAAACCTTGCGTTCACTTTGCCATTTTATGTGCCACTGGGTACAACTGTTGGCAGAAGTGCATCAACCAAAACAGGAAGAGACTCTTCTGTGAACACATTTACTCCTTTTCTTTCAACAGTCTTGCTTCTTTTTTCACTGAGAAACAAACAAATGTGTAGTTGGTCACATAATACCACTAGGAGACTCCAGGGGTCTCCAAAACCACAACATCACAATCTGGTCTGTACCTGCTTTAATTATTAGACATGTAATAAAAAGGGAACAAAGTAAAAGAAGGCACAGCCTAAATGAACTGCTGCACCAACGGATGTGACTCAGTAGAGAAACAGACCTGAGGATAATCCTTCCCTTAAACCAACAGTTCAACTAGACAAGACAACATCACTGGTTCATTTATTGTTGCTCAGAATGTCCCATTCTTTCTCTTCCCATGATAATGATTCTGAGCACTAAGCTTTAAGTATACCAGGTATTTAAATAGTCTGTTACTTATAGTGTACAATATAGACCACTAGCTTGACATCAGACAAAACATGATTCAAATGTTATCAGTTTGTATCAAGTTACTCCAGCTAGCTTGCAGATATGCTACACTAGGATCTGGTATGCGACTGAGGAATCGTGGAAATGTTCTGGCACCGACTCTATCTGATTCCACTGTCGGTGCGTCTCTCACCGTAGGAGCATTCTTGTGTGTTTGTTGTTGCGTACGCTCACCTTGATGCTCTTCCTCTCCTCAGAGCCCTCGGTGAGCAAGAAGGCCTCGTTGCCGTCTGTGCCCTCCACCCGCAGGAAGCAGTTGGTGGTGTGCCCTATACCCGAGGGCAGCACCTTGTCGCACAGCATGGCATTGATCACCGAGCTCTTTCCGTTGCTGGTCCTGGAAAGGTAGACAGCACGTCCTCAATACAGATTTAGCTATGTAACCTGCTATGATTCTTTATAGGATTCGTATAACCTTGTGGCAGTGAGGGTTGGGACATATAGAGACTTCTTCTGTGTATGCCTCATTGATCATTACCCATGACGTCCTCAAAACAAATGATTTCACCATAGAAATATGAAAGGTCTGTGTTCTATCCTAGCAGTGTTTTGTGATTAGGGGACGTACCTCCCGAAGAAGACCACTTTCATGTGCCTACGCGCCAGCACCTCTCCAATCCCTGCCACCTTGGATAGGTAACCCCGTACTTCCTGCACCTGCTCCTCTGTAGTAACTGGGTCCAGCTCATCGTTCTTATGCGTGTCTAAGTAAAGTGGAACAAGACAGAGTCAGACACGCCGTCATTCGAAAAGGAGACACGGTAGCGGTTTACACATAAATACTTCTTGAAGGGATACATCGTCGTTTGAGTTTTTTCTTTGTCTGAACAGCAGATGTAGTGGCCCCTACCATTCATGTTGTTCGGGTTTGGTCAAATAAGACCTCCAGCTTAGCTTCCATCTATCTTGAACCCCCAGACAATAGTGACAATCTTGTTACAGTTACTATTTATTAAAATGTCTTTACCAAAGGTAATTCATCACCCTTTTCCTTAATAAAAGTGCACACACTGCAGTCACATGAAGCCTAACAATCTTCTCACTGCCCAGTGACGCAGTAGTCTGGAGTGAGTATGTTAAAAGTAATAATACTGTAATCCTAACTTTAGGATACAGCCAAAGACGTTAGTACAGAGAAAGATAGATCATGAAAGACCACCTTCTAGGAAGGAAGAGCTCTCCTTGATGTAGGCGCCCAGCTGTTCAAAGATACCGTTGATCTTCTTCTTGGCTGTGACGAAGTGCTTCAGCGGCGACGCATTCACCTCAGCCATCAGTCTCTTGTCCTTCTTGCCGTGGATTGCGTTGGTGTTGGGTCGCGGAAAAACCAGAGACATGGCACTGAACACAGCAGAAAGACAGGACAAAATAAATGAGTAAATATGGGTCTTTAGCATTGCTGGACACAGGTTAAAAAAACCAAAACATGGCCTTAATCCTAACCTCAAACGAAAGAGAAAGCCTGGTCTGTTTGAGCAGTGTTAAATGTCACATGAAAGACTGAAAGTGAATGGAGAGAGCAGTGAAAAGTAGGACTGCTGTAAACAATTCAAATCAGTTTTGCAACAGACAAATGGCCAAAACTCAGTACAAAAACAAGGCGATGTCCTTCAAAACTAGGACACTAGAGAAAAAGTGGAAGAGAAAAAAGACTGACCATAAAATCTAAAGATTTGAATTTACACTTACAACTGTTGTTAATTTGATGCATTGAGCAGACCTCTGGATGTCAGCTGGTAAGTGTAAAATGCTGATCCACCAAGCGAGGGTTGAAAAGCAGCCCTGCAGCTGGACAATACACATTGACAACCCCAGAGACGAGGTTTCCAGACCCCTTTTCAACAGCAGCCTGCTAGCCTGAAACAATCCTTACAGCTAGTACAAGGAGGCTTGCTTTTCTTAGCCCAGGCAGAGCACATGTGGACCGCCAGCAGGACAAGGGTCAAATTGAGTACCATTGTCAAAAATGTTATATTTTCTTTTATTAAACATCTGCCTCACTCTCTATTACTATTAAATTACTGTCATAATTTTAAATATAACCCTCAAACTACTAGACAAGCCCAGAGAAACCAAATATTACCACACCGCTATTGAATATGCAGAAATTATGTTTCTTAGTTACATTACAAAAATAGATGGGCTGCTGCTATTTCATTAAATTAACAAAAGTGCAACATTCATTACAAATATTTCCCCAACTAAATAAAGTAGCAGGCAAAAATGGTCAATAAAGAAAAGTTCTTAGTTTTTGATGTTTTCATGACTACTAATAGTTGGTTAGCATTTGAGGTTAGGATTTCTTTTTTTTACATATTGTTATATTGTGGTGTTTAATGTCCAGAATATTAAAAATATTGTGACCTTTAATTAGGTACATATTGTTCAGCCTTAATCAAAAAACAATTCCATCCGCTCCAAGTCTGGACACATGCAATCGTACGTGCAGAAGTGCTCACTTGACCTGCCAAATGACTGCCATGCAGAATACGTTTGGCTCAGACACCAAGTGTCAGATGTCTCTCCAACATGTTACCCTGAGCCCACGAATGCTACACACGCCAACATCACAAACGCTACTGTCATTAATACAACTGGAGCCTGTTCATACAACCATGTAACGTGCATGTCAATGGGTATGTTACCAGACCATAGCTTGATTTAACATCCAGTGTCGACACACCTACGCCATCATGCAGGTCAACTAACAAATGGGCCACTGAACCCACCCACCAGCTGTTCACAAGTCACCTTCAAATCACAGCAGGCATTCTCACTTTTGATACTGGCTTTCAACTTAGACAGCATATGTTCAACAAAGGACAACAAGGCCACTGCTAAACTAAACTAAACTAAACTAAGAGGAGGCCAAAGTTAATGGACCTCGTTGTTTCATATTAAAACAATTGTGATTTTTACAAGGAACCCAAACTGCATTTTCTCATAACCTGCTTGTCATCTAAATATTCATGGTAAAATACTAAATTCTTCAGCCTTTAATGACAATTATTTAAGGGAAACGTGTAATAGTGTAAATTAAATGGCAGAAAGCAATAAAGATCTTACAATGACGCCTCTAGCAGAGCAAGCTTAAGATAATACTTCTCAACGCACCCCTCTACCATTCACTATTATTATTATTATTATTATTATTATTATTCACTATCACTAAACAGACAACAGATGACAACTAGTGCAAACTGTAAACGAACCTTACCTTTACTTGTAGGGTCGGTTTTCAGGTAAAAAACAAAACGTAATAGTTATAGAGAGGATCTGGGGTCACTAGTACAAACATTAACACTGTGACCTTTCACATAATTCCCAGAGGTTGCAGTTCAGTACTAGAGTTTAATTATTTAGTAATTAATAAAACGAGAGAATTGTTCAAGTGTTGTCAGCTGACATGCGACTAACAGGACAAATCAACCAGTAAATAATAAATAATACAGGAAAAAAAGAAGAATTATCGCGTCGCTACGTTTCCTAGATGTTTGCGCAGGAACGAAGGGCACCAGACACCGGCTAGCATCCCTGTTTAAATGTCAAATACAAGACTACAGTGAATATCTTCACTCATAGATCGGTCATTAGCAGCTATCCAAGCAACAGTTGTGAATCAAAATGGGATCCAACACCATTATGTAACCGGTTAGATAAAGTCCTGGCAGCAGCACCGCTGAGCGGGGACATGACAGCAGGCTAAGTGCTAGCTAGCCGCTCACCGGCTACTTCCGGTTAGATAAAGTCCTGGCAGCAGCGCCGCTGAGCGGGGACATGACAGCAGGCTAAGTGCTAGCTAGCCGCCCACCGGCTACTTCCGGCTAGCCTGTTAGCTATCTATCTTCACTGCTTACCGTGGATGGAGGAATTGATTTATAACCAGTGTTGTTGCATCTTGGTCCTTCCGTATTTGGTTTTTATTCTAAGCTAACTAATAGTCAATACACTTAACAATTTCCTTCATGCACCTATCTTAAATAAATAAAGGGGGCGTCTGCCACAAATTAGGCACTGACGTTAGCTAGAAGTGAACACAAGCTTCTTAACACGTTAACATTAACTTGGCGACATCGACAGTGAGTCCACCGGTGAAATAAAGAAATGTCAGACGGTCCTTTATGTTACAAACTCTTCTTTTCGCCGGATTTCACTCGGCAAGCAGGGGACACTGTTTCTCCGTTGTTTGGTCCTTCGTCTTCTTCGTGCTGCTGTGTGTATAAAGTGGTGCGTTACTGCCACCTAGTGGCTGTTGGTGGTCACAACATCCCCCTAGTGGAAACTTCCTTCACATTAATGCTCTGCAGTGTGGTACTATGCAAAAAGATCAATGACCCACTGTCATCCAGCCCAGCAACTGATACACATGTGTCTAGTTTTAAAAGGATTGGGGACTTACCAGAGCATAGGTTACTAAAAAAATTATTTATTTGAGGTAGAATAACTTTTATGGACAATGTATATTTTGTTTATATATGGATGAATGGACTATAAATAAATAAGTGCTTGAAGACTAAAATGATTATGGAATATCATGACAATGCTGTTGAATGGTTATAGTTATGGTTATTAAGTGATAACAAATAGCCTTTGTAAGTAATGGAACAGAATGGGCTCATGCATGTTAATTTCCTGTTATATAGCACACATTTTGACAAAGGGATCTGGATTGAGCTGGGAGAGAAAAAGATTTGAAGCCAAAAATAACTGCAAAGGAATATAACATCTACCTGCACCAGGGTTCCTCTAGCACCTCATAGGCAGTGTCTTTAATCTATTAAAAAGGAGGCAAGTCCAGAGGGTGGGTTGGAGATGAACTCTCTCAACTGACACACTGGGAGAAGAACAGAATGTACGGTCCACTGAGGCAATATTCAAAGAGGACACCCACGCCTGTTTTGACCAGTTTGACCAAAAGGGAATATTTACAGAATTAAGGAGATGGACTAAGACAACAAGGCACCAAGCACTCTTCATATTAAGCATAACATGTTTGAACATCTGTAGCCAGAAGGTAACCCCCTGAAAATGACTCCTTTTAAATAAACATAAAGGCTACCATAATGGGGCAGTTTCAAGTTTTATAAGGTTAGCTTGGAGAAGTAAACCTAGCCGATGCAGAGAACTTGAATGAATTCTGAACCCATGTCACTTGCTAGTGTATATCACCCACTAGTGGGTGCTTTGCCATTAGTCTCTGCCCAGTTTTTGTAAAGAACTGCCTTTTCAGGTGGAAGTTGCACTTTTGGGAAACATGGCTGTAAGTTACTGTTAAGGCCTCTGTATTTCTACTATAGCCTGGGAGCTGGGAGCAGTGAACCACTGAATTGCCATAGCAACACAGCTTCAGACAAAGTTCCAGAGATCTGTTTTCATCAAGGAATGTCATGTATTCAGCTCTAAAGACACTAACAAGAGATTTCACTTCTTTGTTGCCAGGTTTTTGCAATCAGAGTAGTACAAATTCTTTAACTGACAGTCATCCTGCAATTGTATTTTCAGTTTACTTAGAAAAATGTCTGCTCGCAATGGAATGCAGACAAGAAAGGCTACTAAAGTCCTGCATAAAATATAATATACTGTTGAGACTTAAATGGTATTTTGGCTCAAAAATAATTAAACAAATGTATTGAACACTTTATGAAAAAAACTAAAAGAATGCACCAACATTCAGTACAATGAATTCCCGTTCACTTTGGTTAGGTTCACTATTTTATTAACAAATGGGCAAAGACACATCTGTGTATGTAACAGTAAGAAGTTAAAACAATTTTAGAATACTTTGTACCTTGGTAAATTCAGTGGAATAAAGTTCTACTATCAGAGGGAAAAGGAGTGTTCTGATTTCAACATGAAATCTTACAAAGGAGGTCTCTGAATTGCACATTCATGATTATGTAAGTATTATGGATCTCTGGGATTTATTGAAATAAATAGGGCAGATTGAGCATTTGCCTTTGTAGTTTTGGAGTGTCTAGATTCAAGAAACTATAAGACTGAATTAGAAAATAACTGGTTGTTATACTGAACAAATTATTTGTTTTGTCAACTTACAAATAGTTTTTTCACTCATTTTGAAACAAAAACTTCAAAATATTATAAAAATGAAACTTTCATTCTTTATCCATAAAAAAAGTCTAAACTGAACTGCTGAAGGTTTCCTGAGAGAAGTTCAGCTCAAAGCACAAGAGGATACTCTCTTGGAGCACCGTGGAGTTCTACCACCCACTCTCTAATCTAATGCTGCCCCTAACAACTACATTTCCCTGACCAAACTGTATTTACAACCAGTACTGCAGAAAAATGCAAAGCTAATTCAGGACAACAAAGGGGCAACTTCGTCACAATTGAAGCGTGCGAGGTTCAGACGTTCAAGGATCCACAAATGAAACTGCGATGTATCTGACGCCGTCTGTGGTGGGAAGGCCTTCGTGGTAGTGGGTGAGGCGGCCGGGGTGCATGAGGGCCCAGCCTTTACGTGGCGCAACAACTGAACAGTTGTAGCGAAGGAACCTGCATCCACCTCCCTGTCATTAGGAGAGTAAAACACAAGGGATTTAGATCAGACCAGGCCGATTGAACCAGAACCGTCATATATAATGGACATTGGACACATTGATAGAATACAAAATTATGCTTAGAATAATTATGAGCAATGAAATGCTAGAAAGAGCTCATGTTCCTCATGGGCCCCATTTCATTCTGATTCATACAACATTTCCCTAAAATATTAGCTTTAATAATGAGAAATCCTTGTATTACAATATACTTATCATATACCATCACATAGTGTGACAGTTTTAGTGATAATAAACATTGGTAAATATGTTCAACACTACATTCTTCTCAATAATTGCCACACAATCTAGATCTACCATACAACATAGACAGATACTAGCTAGTCTTTTGACCTTTTGCTGGAGAAGCAGGGCAATGACATCATGCAACAACAAACAAGGCTCCTAATATTTAATTTCTCTGCCATGCAAAGAAGAATCAGAAACACAGAAATGACATGAATGCAGAATGAATCTATAAAACATTAGATACAGTATATATTAAAACAGCAGGTTGTGTAAATGTGCATGCCAGCAATATGTGCCATAAGACATTTTTTTAATACAAAGGCATTCCATATTGATGTAATATCTGATTTTAATTTTAGCATAATGCCGTCTCAGAATACTGCAGTATAGCTTATAATGAGCTATGTTCATGTAAAATCATGAACAATCAAAAATCATTCATGTATCACTCTTTTCAACATTAAAATACCTAAAAGGTCTGGCTGCAACATTGTGCAGGTGGAGTTCCACTGCATCAAAACTGTCATGGCAGACAAATTAAACATAAATTATGCCTTGGGCCTTTAAATATTGAATCAAACCCTACACATTTCTGTCTAAACCACAACCAGGCCCAAGGGGGTAACAGCTTCCTCAGACCAAACCTGACTAAAGTCCCAAACGTTTCTAATAATGGTATTTTGAACTATATTTTTGTAGGCTGACCCAAACCCATCAGATCCAGTGAGGTCCCATTAGATTTGGGCATTAACGTTAAACCCGTGATGACTTAACACCAGCTCACAAATCCACTTACCTGGAAATCAAGGCCCACTTGATTGAGTGCAATGTTTATAGTGAATGTGGAGGCATCATGGTGCGGCCTTAAGAAGGGCTGTTCATCTGGCTTATATCTAACTACAAACGCCAAGTCAAACTGAGCCTGCAAAGAGATACACATACAGACAGAAAAGAGTCATGCAAGCTTTGCAGACGAACTGCTAATCTGGCCAAAGAGAGGGCGTGACTGCATGGATGAACTGGGAACTCCTGCTCGATAGAGAAAAGCATTAGCTTTGCTACCTCAACCAGCATTCACCCCAGAAGATGAAGAAGAAAAGACAGGAAGAAGGATGAACCACCTGCATCATGTCCTCTAGCCTCCATCATCACTCAGATAATGGCCTCTTGGCCATCATTTACCTGGTAGTCAACGTCTTTGCTGTTGAGAGCTACGTTAATAGTGAAAGTGGAGGCATCGTGGTGAGGGGTAAGTAGGGGTTGCTCATCAGGCTTGTACCTTACCACGAAGTTCAAGGTAGAGTTACACTAATGAGAAAAGACATGGGGATCAGCAGAGAACATGGTAACCCATATCAATAGCACAGAGAGAGAGGAACCATCAGGTAAACAGGCACTACATCAAAACAGCTGTAGGAGTTTACCAATAACGGTCAACCACCAAAATGATCTGCTCTGGGGAGCCACATGTAACATCTAGTGTACAAATTGTAAATTGTCTGCAAACAGGGAAAAGTAATTCCAGGTAATAGTATTTAACGGAAGTGTGGCCAAATATGGACCAGAAATTGATCAACAGTGGATATAATTTATCCTATACGTCTTCATTCAAGTTTCTCACAAATTATTGAAGCTTAATCTGTCTTATTTAAAACCAAATATCGTTTTTACTGTTACCAAAGTTGTCTTCTTCAAGTGTCTGTAAATGAACCGCCGTATTTTAGCGATGTGAAAGGCCTCTGAAGTCACCAACATATCTATATATCTTATGTCATGTAATATTTAGATGTCTTAATATCTATATTTATGTCATGTAATATTTAGATGTCTTAATATCTATACTTATGTCATGTAATATTTAGATGTCTTAATATCTATATTTATGTCATGTAATATTTAGATGTCTTAGTATCTATATTTATGTCATGTAATATTTAGATGTCTTAATATCTATATTTATGTCATGTAATATTTAGATGTCTTAGTATCTA
>OMKK01067457.1:0-10670 GCA_900302305.1 Polymixia japonica
GTACGAGCACCGTAAGAACCCCTACCCCACCAAGGGGGAGAAGATCATGCTGGCCATCATCACCAAAATGACCCTCACCCAAGTATCCACCTGGTTTGCCAACGCCAGGAGGAGACTAAAGAAGGAGAACAAGATGACCTGGTCACCAAAGAATAAGGCCAACGAAGACAGGAAGGACGACCTCGATAAGAGTGACCAAGACTGTGTCACCAAAGGTACTAATCTTCTTTCTATGGTGAGGAAAAAATACGTACAAATAAAAAAGAGCAAACTGCATAATGACTAAGTTGGTTGAAACATTCTAAAACTTGACTAACGAAAGATGAATAGATAAAATACAAAAATAAACAAATAAAAGAAATATTAAAGGTACCGTACTTGATCTCTTTAGCTTAGTTTTACACGTAGCAATTTGTGGGCAAATTTAAATGGGCAAACAATGAAAAAGTGAGAATCAGCATCCAAGAGTTCGACTGTTTCCTGGCAACAAACAAATGTGACTGAAGCAACAATACTGAAGCGAGACTGTGGGCGTTGTTCTAACAATCCTGTGCCCTATTGTTACCCAGATCCCAGTGATTGCAAGGATGAAAAGGACCTACGCCTGAGTGACCTGGAGGACATGGACGAGGAAGACTGCGACAAGCTGGACAGTGACTGTGAGAAGGTGGCCCCGGACGAGCAGGACCTCCAGAGGGCCATGGCCGTGTCGGGGGCCCCTCCAAAGAGAGACTGCAGCTCTGAGTTGCACCTGAGCTTGGCTAACAGCTTCCACCCTTTCCCTTGCGCTATCAAGAGCGTGGCTCTTCCTCCTCTCCCCTCCGACTTCCTGGATCCCGTGGTGTCCAAGACCCCCTCCGCCGTCCCCGCGGGAACCGTGTCCCTGTCCCATTTCGAGGTGCCGGACAAGCCCAGGATCTGGTCTTTGGCGCGCACGGCCGCCTCGGGGGTCATACTGAGCCCTCACCACGGCTCTGAGTTGAGGACAGGAGGCTCGGCTGGAGATTGCCAGCTCCAGAGCACCAGGCTCCCTGGGGCTCCTACCGGACAGTGTGGGGCCATCAGGAGCCTCCACGAATCTAACAATGTGAGCAACGCCGACAACCCCTTCCAGGAAGGCCTACCTTTGCACTCTAAAGTCTACAGCACCGGCAGCTACAGCAATAAGGGCCTCCAACTGCACTGTTCATCTTACCCTGCACTCCCAGACACATGCCAGTACTCTACTATCGAAGGTATGTTACCGTTCGTGCAACCTGCAGTTTTAACAGACATTATACATTTTAACATATGAGCCTACATGGCTGTTTTTTCTCCTGTTAATATAAGAGGTTTGCCTTGTGCTATTAACATACGGGCATAGATAAGTAATTTTACATTATGTGTAATAAACTTTTTTTTTTTAAATATCACCCATGGAACAGCATTACCCATGCCACAATCACTCTAGTGTTACAATGAATTCCTGGTGATTTGTGAGGCAGCATGAGTTCACTTTCACAATACACACCTGTAATACTTTACCCTGCAGTAGTACCGCCAAACTGCACCCGAAGCGAGTTTCTAAGACGTTGTCTTTTACTTATTTGGTGGGGGCGGTGTAGGATTCTCTAGTGGCAAGGCAGAGACAGAGTCTTCTGACCTCAGCGAGGCCTGCGGGACCCTGCAGGATGACAAGGTCACGGCATTCAGACCGGCGATGAAGAGGTGAACGAGGTGAGCCGCCGAACATTGACACAGAAGAAATGGGCGAAGTGAAGAACAGTCACTTGCCTGCACACGTACAAGGACACACATGCGAACTCACAAAGGCATACACACACACACACACACACACACACACACACACACACAAAGCCAAACAGACATGCTTAAACCCAAACAAACAGACACACGCACACACACAATCATACATACAGTAATCTCTCTCTCTTTCTCTCTCTCTTTATCGTTCTCTCTCACACACACATGCAACTTGCTTGTAATGTAAACAGTAAAACAGTATCTAATAGTAGTTATATCATGTGCAATGTATTCAGACCACAGGAAGAGATGGAGGTTACTTACAGCACTTATGATGTCACTAAAAATCATAATAAATTAGTAAAAACAAAAGCAAACAAATGTACCCCAAATAAATAACAGATATTGCTAAAACGTTTGTTTTTAATTAAAAACCCCTAATAGAAAGCATTTGAGAGTTTTATCTTCTCTCAACCAAGAAAAACAATTTAATTTTGCTCTCTTTTTTTACCTTTAGATCGAATGAAGCTGTATGGACATTTAAAGTGGGACATTTATTATGCACTAAAGGACACGTTGGTCGAGGAGCGTCCTGTATGTCACACGGGAACTACCTGGGGCTGCTGCAGTGAGAACTGAACATTCAAACTGTGGACGTGGCTATCATTTTGCACAATGTTGTTTTATGGTGTTAATGACTTTATGCAAGAATTTTAGATGCAACGGTATGGGAATGGCCGGTGAATTTATGTATGGGCAATCGTGTAGTGTAGCAAACATTATCCATGTATGTATTTATTTGTTATTTGGCATCTTGTCTGTTTGTTTATTTATTTATTTATTTATTTAAGTATTTCATTATTTATTTTGTACATCCTTAAAATATTTTGTTATATGTTACGTTTCACTGTGGCTATGTGGTAATTTTGCCCGATTTAAAACATAATGCTTGTTGTCGGACATAAAGTTAACAAAAAAGACTGGGTTTGCTTTTTTTTCGCGTGTGGACCTGGGGGGATTTGTCATTGTGTTTATGTGAGCTTATTCAGTGTTTGCCATTCATGAAATATTTTATAAGAATGCATTTTTCAAAGACCTATCGTTTTCTGTGTCATGATTATTTATAGAGTCGAATATTAAACCGGCCAATTAAAACATTTGAGGATCTTACATTTGATCAAAGTTTATCATCTTGACTCGGCGCCTACAACAAGAACACTGTCGGGGAAGGTCATAATTCAG
Organism: Polymixia japonica; assembly: GCA_900302305.1. Taxonomy (NCBI): domain Eukaryota; kingdom Metazoa; phylum Chordata; class Actinopteri; order Polymixiiformes; family Polymixiidae; genus Polymixia; species Polymixia japonica. The sequence goes on from OMKK01067457.1 coordinate 2,986, forward strand.
GAAAGGACGTGAGCGAAATTCACAAGGCTAGGAAGAAAGGGGACATCATCTCTCCATTGTCAGTATCTAATCAGTAGTGGCATCAAACACTTTGTTACTGTTCAGGCGAGTAACGAGGAAGGAATATAGGATGAATGCTGCTTTGTCCCCTTGTGTAGCGAGTCGCTGCAGTAACTTAATATTGTGTTAATTAAAAGGTCATTTGTGTAGGATCAAACCTAGATGAGAAATACACATAGTCCATCAAAGTTCCTTTGATTTGGCTGTTTTGCCTATAGTCCATCTCGTTATGGGCAAACTCCACGAATCCTCCACAGATGATCATTGTAATCCGTGATGCGCCTTGACGCATCTTCAAAACTTTTTTGATTCTCACATCTCGGAACTTTTTTCAAATCAAAATGTGTTCGCAACCGAGGAGGGACGCGTTTCTGATATGATGTTAATTCCGACGCCTTGTTTTATTTACACGCTGCCGGGATGGTTTTGATTAGTGGCGAGGGGGAGAGAGTTGTGGACCAACAACAATCCTAGACACGCCTGGACAGTTTATAGACCTACTGCTTACTAGGACAAAAAAAAAAAAAAAAAGTAATTCGAGGTCGGATTTGGGGGATTATGCCTTGTAAAAAGTATTAGGTTCAGTATTAGGGCAATTCAGAGGCGCCGTGGTCAATTTGTGTCCTTGGCCAATGGCGTAGCTCTAATGCATGCAGGCTATAGGGTGACTTCGACTGGAGGTGGTAAATCCTCTTGGAAAATCTAGATGACGAGGAGTAATGAAATATTTAGTATATTTCTTTTTTTATTTCAATCTTCTCTCCTGTGCTAAGATGAGAGACCTGCAATATTAAAAGGCCCGCTATATCAAATGTATAAGTTCCTTTGAACTCTTTAGTGTGTGTGTCACGTTATTTAAGATATCCGGAAAAGGCAATGACTAGGAAAGTGAAGGCATATAAAATAGCCAAATCTAAAAGTAATTAAAAAATAAAAATAAATATCATAACATTGAAAAATCTGAAAATCTAACTATATTGATGAGTCCTTGCCGTCATATAGGTCTTAATAATGATTCCCTCGAATAACCTCGCCCCCATAACCTCACCTGAATAATGATATGAAAAGGGAAAACAATAGATATTGCCATAGTTCTGCCAAACGTGTAAAAAAATGGTTCACCTTGATTCACTAATTCATTGCGCCTATATTGCGTCACGATTACTCAGCGTCACGGGTGACAGTCTGATGACAGTATGAAGTATTTTACCCGTTTAGATTATTTCAAGCCTCAGATCACCCAGTAGGCCCAGTGCGTCACTCAATACATGACAAAATATGATACTGGGAATATCCCGTCTGTTTATTAATATGACTTAACCGAGGTGTGGCTGATGCGCTCATCTTTACATCCAGACAGCTATAGGATAAAGGCATGTATAAAATATTTAGAGCCGTGATAATTAAACCTGGGATTGTAAAGAAAAGCTGCCGTGCGTTATTGGAGGTAATGATCCATGCGCAATGGGATTAGGGCGATGGAGACATACCTGAGAAACCATGAAGACACCATGGACTCCCAGCAGCATCTGTCTGAGGCAGCTAACAGATCAATTAGTAGAACTGTGTCTTACAGTGTTTTATACGCGGCTGAAGCAGCAGAGCAGCGGATAGAGGATGAAGAGTAAAGTCTATTCTAAGTCTAACCTGCAGCAAAACCTTTGCCGCCTAGTTATTTTTGACTATAAAACTTGATGCAAACGTCAAAAATAAAGTCCCTCTTTAACAGGGATACAAAAAAATAAAATAAAATAAATAAAATGGAAATGGAAACAAAACGGGGGGAGGGGTTGTGTTACTGGTATTAGCCAAATATCAGAGAGATGTCTGTCTGACATCTTTAATAGACATGAAATATGAGGCATACACACTTTCCTTAGGTAGCCTGTGCGCAACTAAATCGCCCTAATACACGTGTTCCTCAGCAAATTACATTTTTCATTTGGGGGAAGAGTGTCTTAAGAGCCTGTTTGCATAATCCAAAGAAGATTTTAGATAATCTTTGAATGAGACAAAATGCGCGGAAAGAAAAACAAGATAGAGTAAACATGAATGCTTAAATAGGTTTGGCAATATTAATCCGTGACCACCCCTTGCGTGAAATTTGACGGCGTCTTTACGGGCTGTGGCTTGGTTTCCATGCCTTGCTGGCAGGTGGGTTATTATCCCATAGTGTCGAATGAATTGCCATTTTGTGTAACCCTCTCACTGTCATAGATCATGGATCAACTGCAAGCTGCCTCTTGCTCTTTTCAAGTCAACTAAAGAAATGGCAAGTGTTGTGGAAAGTCAAGTGTAAAGGTGTGAGACAAGACACCTTAACGCAACGCTGTTAATTACATGGACGTTGACTTGCTGCAAAACCTTTTAAAGACATGGATATGTTTATTTATGGCAGATTACGCACCCCAAACTCTATCCTTGCGTCCAAAACAAAGATAAACCATGCCGCATTTTTTTTTAGTATTATTGTTTCGTTCCTACCTTATTCGTTATTGCTCCTCTCCCCTATTATGAATGTGCTACAGTTCTTCGTGGCTTGTTACTTTATTCTCAGTTTTACATGTCTCAACTCATCAGCTTTGTGTTCAGGCGTGAGGTTAACACCTAAAAGGGCATGTTTTTTTCATTGGCACTAGAAAAAAACAATTGCTTTTCATCCTAAGTAGTTAATACTTCTTACAGCAAGCGATGATATAATCTATTCAACACGTATTAGCCTATATTAAAGGCATAGTAAGTCATAGCTATGTCATTTAGGCCTGCTATAGATAGATAGATAGATAGATAGATAGATAGATAGATAGATAGATAGATACTCAGGCAGACATGCAGACAGACAGACATGTAATTAGAATGCAAAATATTTATACATCACATTCAAAATGCATAATTGAAATGTAGTAGTAAGATTCAAACAAACGTATCTATGTATGTCATATGCTATATTTTCTTTAAAGAAATGCTACAATTTCTCTATTTTGTCTTCAAGGGGCAAAACAAAACAGTAGTGCTAATCAGTGGTCAGATTTATTGAGTATTGAGTGAAGTGTTGAACCTAAACACATGTTCTTCTACTGGTGTTACACTGAGAACATGGAACTGTGTCTTCATGGCTGTGCTCTGAAGTTGTGTTCATTTGATAGTACACTAATCAAATGTTTCCATAATGCATTCAATGAGTATACCACTTAATTTTAACATCTCAAGTACAGTACTGCTGGGATTTGTTTTTTTTCTAAAGGGGAAGTGTGTATGCGTGGACTTTAGCACTTATGGGTTCAAGGACAAGTCCGTCAAATCATCCGCATGAATAGAAACTTTGACAGCTGAAATGTGTGGCAGCAATGAGTGTAGTGCACATATTTAAATCCACTTCTAAAATGAGTCCACATATTATACTTTTGAAGTTAAGAGTATTCACTCCAAGAGTGTCATCTAACACCTTCTACATGCTTAAAATGTAACTGTAAATGTTACATTTCTACTACAAAATTGAAATGAGCCAAAAACATCCAATACCTGACGAAAGCCAAAGGGTGTAGGCCTTGTTTGTTTTGAGAAGCATGAAAGAATTGCACGCAAATACGAGAGGAGCTTGTGTAATGCTTGTATGATTCATTATTTCAAGATTCAAGATTACTTTATTCGACCCATAGGGAAATGCGTCTTTGACATAAAGGCTGCCACATTAAATTACACAGACACGATTATAGTGCAGTAACAGACACGGGGTGTACAGTACATTCACAGAACAAAGTGCACACAGCGAATTAAGACAACATGACGACGTAAAGACATCTATGTCCCGCTCTCCTTCCCCGAGTTCAGGAGATTCGCAGATAGCGCGGTCCGAGTCCGAGTCGCTTGCAAGAGCGGCGCCGCCGGCGACGATCCCGACGATTTAATCTCTATATCTTCGACCCGATGTTTGCAGAGGCTGAGACCTGTTTAACAACGACTGTCGCCGTGGTATGTTGTGGGCTATAATGCTCCAGGTCAACGAGGGGTTAACTTGGGAAAAAGTGCCATCGGGGACTTCCATCTCATGCCCACTTTACATTTGAGCTCCCACTTAATGAGAGACTATGAATTATCCTGACACGACAGCAATGGTTACTCCATACTAATAGAAGCCATAATAACAACAACAACATCACAAACAATAATTTGCCCCCAGGCCTGACAAAAGAGCCAACGTGGAGGTGCCATTTGATGTGTCCCACGCTGGGCAACGAGGGCTCATAAAAAGTCTTTGTACCGATGGCTCAGAGTTCAGACGAGGGGGACAATATACACACTTCATTACATTTTGTCAAAGGGGGCAATGAAATGTGTGTGGGACATTGTTTCTGTGCATGTCACCCTCCATGGAATTCCTGGTTGCCGATGTCGCTACAAGGTCTCCGCTAATGAGTTTTGTCAGAGATAATTATGGACTTGGTGGAATGGCCAGAGAGGGGATGAAAAGCTGGCTTTGTGTGGTTTGAGTAGACGTTGCATTGCGACCCCTGGTTCTTTCTATACCCTCTGGGTGACCCGCACCGGTCCTGGCATAAAGCCGCTGCCCGGAAGGGGAAAAAAACCCCCAGGCCTCCACTCCACCATCAGCGCTGTTCTTTTGGTGCAGTGATCTACTACAGAACCTCTGCCCTCTTCATCGGTGTCCTCAACCCGATCCTAATCAACCAGCCTTAGCTTGGCAAAAGGCGATGCTGGTGCTGCCATTTCCCAGGGCCTTGGCTCTTTTTCGGGCCTTGGTCTCCTCCGAGCAAATGGGGTCTTGGAGTTTCCTCTGACCTGCGGAGTATGGGAACCAAGGCCTCTGGTTAGGATGGTCCTTGGTTCCCTCGTCTCTCGTCTCAGTTCACCTGCCAGCTGCTGCTACATAATTGTGAACAGGACACTAAGCTCCAGACCTGAATGAAACTATGAAGGCGGGTGTCACCCTGGAACGATGCCTAAAACATTGCTTTCAAGGCCGACACTGCCCGTCTCAAGCCAGAGCCAGACTCAGTTCAAAGGCAAGGCCTAGATGTAAAACATGAACTGTCCATACACAAGGGAAGTATTCTTTTCTAGTGTCAATCCCCCTGTTTTAACCAGAGGGCAAGGTCAAGCTGGCTCCTTGGATCATCTGTAAGCACTGGGAAGACTGTAAATGGTACAGCGAGGGGGGGGTATGACCAAGGGCTGCGATGTTTTGAACACATGGCAATAAGCAGGTCAAGAAGTCCCAATAATAACATATGAGGCAAACCAACACAGAGTCACGGTTAAATAAATTCACACTGGACATCAGAATAAGGGGGGTTTTCAACTGGGTGCCTGAATCCCAACATTGTAGCCCTACGAAACCGTGTCCTAGTCTCTAGTTCCGGTTATCTTGTTTGTTCTTTTATGTTTGTCTGCTGAACCGGCAGTTCTCCGTCAGCGACCTTGAGCCGATGCCGCCAACGTCAGAATAATCTTCTGTGTCATTTTAATGCCCTTCAATAATCCCCACATCTCTTATTTAATCTCCCTCTCTCCTGTGTTTCTTCCCCTTTATGTCGGGCATCTGTTGGCCTTTAATGCCTGCTGCAGTCTTCATCTTGACTCTCACACATGGTGTATCATGTGTCATAGCCTGACTTCAAACTCTGGTATAAATCCTATTCCATGGCCCCTGCAAGTAAGGGGGGAGCCCTTCATTCCTGCTAAGTACAGTATAGAGTACAGTAGTACATGGTGACAGTCACAGACACCCTGCCTTGTATAATACCGTTGAGGGTACTGCATGGCTGGTCAGGGGTAAGCTTATATAAAGTAGTAGCAATGGAGTAGAGTGATGTATCCAATTTTTGGTTGTGTTTTTGGCTTGACCGTAACAGCCAGCCCTATAAACATGAATGTCCGTCACTGACTCACTCACTGACTCACTGACTGAGTGATGAATTTACACCATTGGTCGGCGGAGTGTTGGAGTTTCCCCATTGGCAGATGTAGCCATTTCAAATTAAAAGCCCTCTAGTGACCAGGCTTTTATCCACAATTTTGCACATTGACCGTACACGGTCCAGCCATATACTAGGTTTTGACCTAGTCTTGTTTATTATTATTTGTCTGAAGGCCCAATCCATATTTGTAGTATACGTACCCTCATTAAAACAAGTTGCTCCACTACTGGTTTTATATACATATTGATTTATTGGATTGAAGATGTGTTTTTACTGAAAAATCTATCTATTGTAAAAAAAAAAAAAATGATTGTATCAGTTTTTAATACAAGGGTTTACAGTATGAAAGTTTAACATACATATTGAGACTGTAACAGGTTTGTTTACATTTGTAATGCTCATAAACACTTAACTCTTAAAAAATAGACCCACATTTTGAGTTATGATTAGATAATTAGTTCCAAAGACATTCCAAAGACTATGTCGTCAAATACATTGCTGAACACACATTACGGGGTTCATCATTATTTGATCACATCCGAGGATCAACGTATACATTAAACGATAAACGTTAGGACGAAAAGCTCCAGTCGTAATAGGCACATTCCTGTAAACGTCAGTAGGTGACAGCCAGTTGACTAAGTCCCGTGGACTGCAGACAGCAACAGTACTCCGCAACAGTTCTCTAAAACAGAAATGGCACCATCAATTCTCTCCAATTTATGTCTCCAGAATCCTCAGCTCAGGCTCTGCCAACAGCGCCGTGGTTTTGACAGGTGAAGTCCAGCGGGTGAAACCAGCAGCACTTGTCCCACTGGCCCGTGTTTTACCTCTTTAGTGACATCCAGCGCCACCGCTAACAGCAGCTGTAGCAGCACACCTGTAATGAACACGGCCTCCTCCGCCTGAGCGCAGAGCATTTCCACTGGATTGCTTTCATAGGCGAGCGGGAGGAAGACGCGCAGCAGGGCTGTGTAACAGTATGGCGTCGACAGCGCTCCTCTCCACCGGGCTCTGCTTAGGGGCCTGCCTCTCTGTGTGAAGCCTCTGTGTAGGATTAGACACCGGTGTGCAAGTCAAATGGCTGCTAGCTCTAATGGAGGCTCTATACCTGACTGATGTCTAAATCAGCGCTGCTTTACTGATGCTGCACGGCCTTCAGAGATTATCAGGTATCACTTCCGTGACAACGTTGACCTCAAATACCTCTGAATGGAAAGCGACTGAAAATGATAAGAGGGCATTTTAAAGTAACTACGATTTCTTGAACACCTACAGAGTGCTTGTGATTAAAAAAGTTATTTACAGCACGAGGGAAACTCCCATGGCCTGTAAATCAAATGGCATCTTTCAAAATACATAACAGGGAGGTCCATGAAATGTGAAAAAAAAAAAACTGCTTTGTTAATCTAATCTAAATAACCCCGAATGGTCTCTCCCGAAGCGCCGTCAACGCACTGCCGGTAGAAGGGCCCGCAACAAGCAGCCGGGGCGAGAGAAAACACCAGGCGTCGTTGCCGTGGTAGCGCGCCGGCAGCCGTGACGTGGCTTTGATGCGGCGTAGCGACGAGGGAGGCATCAAAGAGGGGCAGTCACAACACACTCCACATTCTAAAGCTGTAAGGTAAACAGCTCTACACTGGGGCTTGAGGGGAAAGGAGGAGGAGGAGGAGGTGGTTAGGAGAG
>OMKK01067468.1:0-12416 GCA_900302305.1 Polymixia japonica
GCCGATCAGTTGTTTCTCTAACTCTCACAGCCAGTGCATCTACACCTAGGCAGTGCGAGTGCGAGGCCATCACTGTGTCTACAACAGACACAAGGTTTGTTGGGATATAGTTTGTGTTGCCACTTATTTTTGCACTGACCCTTAAATATATGGTCTGGAATAGAGTAGCTCAATCAAAGAAGGCTGTTCATGCATGGCCTCCGTTCTTCCAGTGTTGCCTGGTGTTGCCTCGTATTTGTTTGTCCGCATTCATACTTCTTCAAAACCGTTGTAATTGTCAAGTACAACGGATGTACAGTACAGGAATTAGGCTGTACAAATACTTCACTATTAACACTCATGCGATAGTTGTTTGTGATTTGTCATAACGTATCATCTTTCAGATTCATAATTCACAGTGTTTAAACCTGCCTCTATAATCGCAACAGCACAACAGTATGACTTTTGATGATTCTCACTAATGAACTAGCAACACACAAACCTCTAGGGATATTTCCCTCTAGCTGTGTTCATCATTAAACGTATCACCTTACCTCAGCACCGGAAAATCAATATCAACGCAACCGAACTTCAACAGACTATCCTGCTCACTGTTCAACCTCTACGCAAACACAGTACGCTTATTTTAAAGGAAATTGGGATATTTTTGTTTTAACAGAACAGCCTTGTAGACGTGAGACCTGGATTGGAAGTAAAATGTGGATGTTTGGGTACTCGTCAGTGACGTTATTTATTTGGCTGCTGCTATTCTCCTCAGGTAAGATGCTCTGCTTTTTTTCTAACCTATCAAACAATGGCTCCTCCTAAATTATATGGATTATTTCTTTATTCACAAGATTGGATTACCGGGCCCACACACCCTTACAAAAAGTCACATGTGAAATGACATGTGGAAAGCAAAGCCAATCACATGTGAAAGTGCAGGTTTCACGTGTGAAATGGAAGATTTTACATGTGACGTTTTCGTAAGGGGCAGATAAACTTTAAAACTGAGATTATGGTGTTGCACTCCTAACTGATTTGGTTTGTGAAATTCTCCATCGTCAAAATGCATGAAGTTGTGGTGTGTATTTGTGTCAGTGTGCATGTTCTGTGTGGCGTTTTACTTTCCAGGAGCCAGCTAATCATTTATTTAGCATTCACTGCCATGTATTGTTGTAACGTTGTCATTTAAAGTAATGTGATGGTCAACATCCAAATCAAATTGTATTGTCAAGTTTTGCACATCCGTCTTTCAGTGTGCTCTTGCATAAGGAGTCAGTAACCTCTTCATTTTAGCCCATCTAGTTGAATCTATACAGGAGAAGCCCAAGAGGTCAGCTCTGAACCAGTTGACTAGAACCCTGCTGCGGAAATATGACTGTGGGGTCCGTCCTGTACTAAACTGGACCAGTCCCACCACTGTCTACATAGACCTCAAACTGCAGTCTGTCCTTGACGTGGTAAGCAAACTGTATTAGCCTTCTGCATCATTTGAATTTCAACTGAATTTCAACTGCCAGAGTGGATTGCAAATGTCAGATGTCAATGGTAGTAGGAATGAATAGTCACACTTGAGTCATTCATCTCAACTGCAACAAATACGAGTCAGTGTGGTATTGTGATTGTAAACATGCAGCACTTAAAAATAAATAAATAAATGTATTTCATTTAATTAACATTTAATTAACATTTCCCAGGATGGAAAGACCCAAAGCCTTACCACAAGCATCTTGTATAGACAGGTAGGTGGCCTCTGTCTTATCTCTGTCTTGCCTTTTTGGTTCTTACTGTACAGCATGAAAACAACCACTGTTTCTACAGAACTATAGGATCCATATATTTGTAATGAAAAACACTCCAATTAGTAACTCTTCAAGGATTATTTTCCTCATGTATGCTACTATTAATTATGTGAATGGAAGATAAATGGATTACAGTCAGGATGATGGCAATGCAATTAAGGTTCATTTATATGGTGATTGTTATCAATATGACTAATCTCAATTCACTCTACTGTATGGTAGATATTGGTTGATACCACTCACAATACAAACATGATAATCACATCTATCTATCTATCTATCTATCTATCTATCTATCTATCTATCTATCTATCTATCTATCTATCCATCTATCTATCTATCTATCTATCTATCTATCTATCTATCTATCTATCTATCGGTCTACCTGCCAGCCTGTCTACCTGCCTGCCTGCCTGTCTGTCTGTCTGTCTGTCTGTCTGTCTGTCTAAAATAGTTACCTTTTGCATACAGTTCTTTGTAAATAACTGCTTTCCTGTTTAAATACACATCGATGTCATTTTGCCATGAGCTACCTTCCTGTTTGTGTGCTGTCAGATCTGGACAGATGAGTTCCTGATATGGGACCCAGAGGAGTTTGATGGAATCACTGAGATCTCACTGTCATCTAATGCCATCTGGGTACCTGATGTTATTGTCAGTGAATTGTAAGAACTGTCTTTAATCTAGTGGTCAGTCTGTTGTGGCCCAGTATAGTTCAATGAGTTGAGCATGGCACTAACGCTACCAGGGTTTAGGGATTTGACTTCCACTGCGGCCACCAATGTTTAAATGTAAAAACTCATAGTCCTGTAAGGTGTTTTGGATTGTGTCCACCAAATGGCATAACTGTTTACAATCATTTACATGTTTACACTACATACCTTGAAATTGCCTAATACGCTCTCAAGTGCAGTACAGGAAAGATGTTGACGCTCCAGAGGCTAACCAGTCTCATATTCTGCACTGTTGTCCAAGTCTCAACTTCCCCTCCCACTTCCCCTGCATGTCTACTTCCCAGCGTGGCGGAAGGGAAGTCCCCACCGATTCCTTATGTCTATGTGAACTCCTCTGGCTCAGTGAAGAACTACAGGCCCATCCAGGCCGTAATTGCCTGCGACCTGGAGATGTACGCCTTTCCATTCGACAAGCAGAACTGCACCCTCACCTTCCGCAGCTGGCTTCATTCAGGTACTCTTCCAGCCTTTGCCTTTAGAGGGTAATGTGGCAAGAGTACGTAATATAATCATAGACTCAATTAAATTTTTAGGTAGTTTATATAATAGTCATAGGGAAGTGAAGTGCCTTGGTCATTATTCATCCCGAAATTGAAACACCAATATTTTTTTGCATCATTTGTAACATTAATCTTCATGCATTTTGTGTGTCTCTTAATACTGAAAATAAATCTTATGTTTGACAGGTTTTTATTTTTCTCTTTTTAGAAGAGCGCCCCCTGGTTGAGCTTCTCTTGGCAGATTTGTTTTTGTGACTCTATGATGTCATCTACTCATTTACAAACAGCCTATCAGATCAACTCATCATATCATGAAACGCCTTCAGCCCACTAGCCCCGCCTCCTTAGACGCCACTCATGCTCAGTACTTATTCAGCTCATGAATACGCCCTCACAGTTCAGTTATGCATATATCACTAAAAAAATAGCAATTTATAAATGGACGTGTTGCCAAAATGCATTGCTGTTTTCAAGGTTTTTAGAAATAGTTATTTGCTAATTTCAGTCCAACTTTAAGAAAAAGTTGAAAGCATTATTTTTTTAGCCATCAAGATCTTACACTCATAGCTTTGTAATAATTCATATTATTGCTATATGTTGCACCTGTCTTCCCAGGGGGATCTCCTCTGCTTCAGTTGTTAATGTACAAACCCAGCTCACCCTCTTAACTACAGTATGAGTACAGTACAACACAAGTACAGGGTATATCTGAAAATATATTGATAATTCTACAGACACAGCCAAGTATATATTTACTAAGTGTATTGTAAATTATCAGCAGGTCAGTGTGTGAATGACCATCATCTCTGTCTACCACTTTGCCTTCCCACTGTGTCTACTGTACTCTTCCATCCCTTCCCCCTTTATTCCCTCTCTCCCTCCTTCTTTCCACCCCTCTCTCCCTGCTCTCCGTTCTTCCTTGTCTCTATTCCATCTCTTTCTCTAGTGAGAGAAATCGACCTAGCTCTTTGGAGGAATGCCGAGGCCATTGCTAATGATAAGAGAGAGTTCATGAACGACGGCGAGTGGGAGCTGTTGTCAATTCCTTCTCGATACTGGAAGTTCCACCAGGGGGACGACGACTACGCCCACATCCAGTTCAATGTACGTGCCTGCTTACCTGCTAACTTAATCATTCAATTAGTTGGGCAGTGTAATTGTTTAATACTGACAGTACAGGCAACCTTGATATGGCCTTTTATGGCCTTTTGAGATTAGAGTGATTTATAGTTGAATGCTTTGCATGTATGTGGATGCTTATTACCTCACAAGATAGAAATATAATGCTGGTATGCACAATCTTTCAGTAAGCTCGATATTTCAGTATCATTCCAAAGTCAACCAGGACATTGAATTAATGTCATATATGACATGATATACTATATACAAGGTGTGTTCTTCTTGAATGATGTCCTTGATCCTGAGAAGTTTGCCAAGCTGAAGCCCATTTCAATTTCTACCTAAAACCAGCAATATACCTCAACTTCAGTTTTTTTTTACCCCAAATTGAAGTGTCACAGCGATCTATCTGCTCTCCTAGTGAGTGTGTAACTGCACTGTGATTGCTTATCGATGGCAATGTTTAAGCAGTGGCCCACTGTGGGTCTCTCTATCCGACGCTGTGCCAGTGTTAAAGTAATTGGTCACGACCTCCATGGATTGGGCTAGCGAGCTAATGCTAAAAGATGAGGCCGAGACCGTTCCTGGCAGCGAGCGACAGAGAGACTGACAGGCAGGGGAGAAAGAGGAGCCACGACGAGACTGTCTCAGTTGCTGCCTGATCAATGGACTTCTTGTTAGCGCCCGAGGAAAATGGGCTCCTGGCCCATTGCAGGTGGAGAGTAGGGAGGGAGGTTTGGAGGCCGAGAGAGATGGCTCAGCTGATGTTTATTCAGGCCTTGTAGTAATGGGTCCCTTCATGGCTAACTGGGGTACTGTTACGCAATAAAGCCCGGGACACACCGGCTGCCTGAGCGTGTGCGCTGCGGGAACCTCACTGCTTTTCATTTTGGCGGCCATGTTAACAGGTTAGAGCAGCTACACAGCCCGCGTTAGCAGCGCGGCTCAGCTGTACAGTACAGTGTCTCTCCTTCCCTGTTTGATATAAATCTCACGTAAGCCAAATCAAATTAAAGATGAAATAAATAACATATTAAACGTTGTGTTCTATTATGAAATATGTGCCCGTTTTGAAACAATTACGTTTTTTTTAAGATACCATTACCAAATCATACCGTCACATGATATTCAGGTGTTGATCCGTCGGCGCCCCCTGCTGTACGTGGTGGGTCTGCTTATCCCCAGCATCTTCCTCATGTTGGTGGATGTGATGAGCTTCTACCTGCCTCTCAACAGTCGCACTCGCATCACCTTCAAGAGCAGCATCCTGCTGGGCTACACGGTCTTTAGAGTCAACCTGATGGACGAACTGCCTGCGACCACCGTCAAAACTCCACTTATAGGTAGCTACGTTGGTTGACAGTTACAGCAAATATTATGGCCTATATCATTTATATTTTAGTAATATTTTATATTTAATGTTTTTTATTTTTCTATAGGCCTTTTGCTTCTTATAGCCTACCAACTTTTCCTCATTGTTGAATTTGAGTTCTGTTATGTAATTCAGTTGTTTGTCGTCTTGTTTTGTTTTTTTTTGCTTCTGTTGAGATGGTTTACCTTACTTGTACAAGCTGCAATTCCTTTTTGTATCTTATAATTTCAAATATGTGCAAAAATAAAGAGACCCAAACTCAAGGGTGGGCTCATTTTAGATAAGCTTATTGATTCAGTTCATACTGTTACCGATATTTCACAGTTCTTAGCTAAAGAACCTAAATAAATCTTACCTCCCAAACCTCCTCCCAAAAGCAAAACAAAAAGCGATTTCTTCGCCTCTCTTCACTTAAATTCAATGAATGATGATGTCGCACACAAACGGCCCTTTTCAGGGCCATCGTCCCGCACTTGTGGCTCCTGCCATGCTGTCCATGCCGATAGGGCCCTCAACTCTGTAGATTGCCTGAACTGCGCTGCTCTTCCCCAGGTAGAGCTCCTGGCCCGCCAAGCCTCCTTTGTCGACAATCTCGCCTCCGACAATGAGCCCCTCATCACCGACAGCGCTTTGGATCCTTCTTCGGCCGCCTCGGATATCACCGATGAGGAGGTTTACCAACCATCGCTGGACTCCTCCAGCCCGCTCTCCATCTCTGGGGCTCCGCCTATGAGGGAGCTCCGCCAGGATTTTCCCAGGCTCATTCGGGCCACAGCAGTGGCTAAGGGGATTCCCCTTCCCAGCCCCTCCCTGAACCCGATGGTATGGTTGGCGAGTATTACCGCCAAAAACCTTCCACTCGGCAGCCTTTCCTGTGTCCCAGGTCTCCTCCCATCGATCCCTACATAGAAGCAGCTACTGCAAATAACTCCTACCTGTCGTCCTTGGCGGCGGGTAAAGAGACGCTCAACAAGAAGAGATGGAGAATCTGGCCAAGACCTCCGGCACTATCCTCCATCTCACCCAGGCTTTGGCTGTCGCTGCAGGCAGGGGGATGTCTTTCTCCACTCTCACCCAGCATCACATCTGGCTTTCTCAGACCTCCCTCTCTGAGCCCCAGAAAGCTCACCTCCTCCTTTGCCCCCTTTCCAGCAACTTCCTCTCTTCACCTCTTTGGTCCCCGCTTTGATGAGGCAGCCTCAGCATTCAATGCTGCATGCCTCCGGAGTCCTGCAGATCACACCAGGTCCTGCAGATCACCCCCCACCCCCCTTTCTCGAATCAGACCATATTGTGAGACACGACAACAGCATCATCCAAGATACAAACTCTGCTGTCGAAAGTAATTTCCATCGTCCCTCCACAGGGTGCGATGGAGGGCATTTACTCTATTTACTCTATTGGTTCCCAAGAAAACAGGAGGTGAGGCCCATTTTGGATTTCTCATCACTCAATCAGCTGATTGCAGTGAAAACGTTCAGGATGCTCACAATAAAGACCTTCAGACAGGGAGACTGGTCTATAGACTTGAAAGATGCCTACTTTCATGTTCCCATCTTTCCACCACACAGGAAATTCCTGTTTGGATACTCTCTGGAACCCCGCATTTTCTCAAAGTGTGTGGAGACGGCACTCGAACCACTGCACTGCCAGGGCATGAGAATTTTACACTACCTGGACGACATTCTGGTTCTGGTTCAGTCAGAGGAGACAGCAAAGCATCACACCAGTCTACTGGTGGAGCATCTGTCCCTATTGGGTGTTGCCATCAACTGGGGAAAGGGCGCTCCTTTCCCCAGCCAACAGATGGCGTACTTAGGCGTCATACTGAACTCATCCTCCATGATGGCCTCCCTCTCTCCTCAATGTCAAGAGGATATTTTAACATTGCTAGCGGTGTTTCATCCTCGCAGAACGATCACTGCTCTGTCAGTGATGCGCCTTCTAGGCAGGATGTCAGTGGCCCACCTGGTGGTTCACATGCTTCACATGCACAAACTACAGAGGTGGTTTGCTCGCCTCAGAGGTGCACCAGAAAGGGAGACTGATTACCCCATCTGTCAAGAGCGACCTAGACATTCCATCCCACGTGACAGTTTTCACGGACGTCTCCCTGATTGGTTGGGGAGAGACGTGTCAGTCTCAAGCAATAGGGGGCAGGTGGACAGAGACCCCTGCCCCTCACATCAATGTGCTGGAACTCAGAGCAGGGTTGCTAGTGCTCAAGCACTTTCACAGTTTACTGAGGGGCCGTCACAGCTTAGTCAGGAGAGACAACCTAACCTCAGCAGCATACATAAACAAACAGGGTGGGGTAAGCTCCCCCCTCTTTCATCAAACAGCAGTGGAACTGTGGTTATGCGCTTCAGTTCACCTGCGCAGTCTCACAGCTCTCCACATTGCGGGCGTGGACAATGTGGGAGCAGACCTGATGTCCAGAGGGGGTCCCCCCACGAGACGAGTGGCATTTACATCCCGACATCTTCTGACGCATCTGGCGCTGGTTGGGGGAAGCATCAGTGGACCTTTTTGCTTCCAAGCAGAACACCCACTGTCCCCTATGGTTCTCCATCAGGCAGGGACAGTCCTCC
Source organism: Polymixia japonica (assembly GCA_900302305.1). Classification (NCBI taxonomy): domain Eukaryota; kingdom Metazoa; phylum Chordata; class Actinopteri; order Polymixiiformes; family Polymixiidae; genus Polymixia; species Polymixia japonica. The sequence goes on from OMKK01067468.1 coordinate 8,101, forward strand.
ACTGGGAGTGAAAAGGTTCTCACTGTTCCCGTGGCTGAATGGGCTTCTCTACGCATTTCCCCCCATCCAATTGATATATCAATTGTTGGAGAGGGTGAGACGAGAACCTCATTCTGATAGCGCCAGATTGGGGCTAACACCACAATGGGATCTCCCCTTGGTACTGCATAGCCTTACGAAGGATCCTTTTGAGCCTTTGGACCAGGTTCCTTTGAATAGGTTATGTTTTAAGGCAGCTTTTCTCCTGGCCCTCACATCTGCCAAATGCGTCAGTGAGATGTGCGCTCTGTCAGTCCTCCCGGAAAGCCTAGCCATTAACGGGGATGGTAGCAGCGCCAGCCTCAGGCCTAACCCTGCTTTTATCCCCAAGAACATCAGCAGCTCTTTCCGCTCCAGAGATATTGTTCTTAAGGCCTCCTCATTCGGATGAGAGGGAGGAGAACGTGCATCCGCTTTGCCCTATCCCCGCGCTCTCCATCTATGTGAGGCGCACGGCTGACGTCAGAACCACTCAGCAACTGTTCGTACGTCACGGTGAGTCAGGCAGAGGCCGGGCTCCGTCAAAACAACGTCTGTCCCGTTGGTTGTGTGAGGGGATCTCTCACTGTTACACCCAAACTGGACAGACACCACTGGTCGGTATCAGAGCCCACTCCACGTGGAGTAACTGCCTCCTCTGCGCTTTTTACAGGGGTCCCGGTAGATGACATTTGCACAGCAAGCTTCTTGGTCTTCACCGTGCCCATTTATCAGATTTTATCTGCTGGAGAATTCTCTCTCTCACTCCGTCCTCAGCTCAGGAGCTTCCCCTCATCACTCCAGCTCTCACTAGGATGAAATGCCTCCCGACTCTGCCTCCAGTCGGGGTTAATTATGTGTTTTTAAGCACAAAAATGTCTGTATTCTTCCCTTTGGGGTTACGATTCGTAACTCCCACACTGCGTCTCCAGGAATTTTTTATATTCCCCTGTTTACTTGTTTCTCCCTTATTAGGAGAGATAACATTTTTTCTTCTCGGGGATCAGCGTTTTTTACACATCAGAAAAGCAGTCTTCCTTCTTTTCCTGTTACAATTTGTAACCTGCATTGTAGACTATTCTGCTTTTCACCTTTACTGGTGTCTTAATCTTATGATATTGCCTATAGGCGGGGTGCCCTGGTGGCTCACCTGGTAGACTGTGTACCGCCTGAGGCAAAGTCCCTACCGCAGGGCCCTGGGCTTTAATCCAGCTAGGGCTCTTTGCTATTAGCCTCCTTCAGAGGCTTTTCTGTTCAGCCATTCTTGTTCTGTCCTTGACAGCAGTATACGGTATGGTGGGTGTGTTTTTATGCACTGGGGACCCAGACCTTTTAAAGCCTTTTGACCTTATTATAACCTATTCTGTCAACGTTTTTTTTTTACCCAGTTGGGAAAATGGATCTTTTTAAATCTTTGGATCTTTTATTCCTTCTTCCTACTTCTCCTGTTAGGTCTTGGCAGGGGCATGCGTTTTTACTTTCTCCTTCTTGGTCTGTTTGGGCCAACAGGGGGTACTTTGATCAGGGCTCTGCATGACTTCGCCTTAGTCCAATACGCAAAGCAAGATGTGATAAGATGTGACAATAGTTAAGCAGGATAGCTCTAGTTATATGAATGCGAGCAAAGCATCTTGTTTTTCCACCCTGCTGGCCCTGGTTCTGAAAGGAACTATGGAAGGGTGAGTAGGCTGGCAGGCTGGCAGGAGGGCGGGGCCCTGGTTAGTGATAGGTGTATTCATACAATTCTTTCAGTTGGTGCAAGATGCTTTGCCTGTATTCATATAACTAGAGTTATGCTGCATAACTATCGTTTTCTGGGACAGCAGCATTAAGTATCCCCTCCCGTACAGGTGTGTTCTTTGTGGTGTGCATGGCCCTGCTGATGCTGAGCCTGGCTAAGTCCATCCTGGTGGTGAAGCTGCTCCACCACAGTGAGAAGGAGGTCAGACAGATGTCAGTGTCGGCATGCCTCCTGGACAAGTACGGATCTGTCAGCCACAGCTTCATGGAGAGCACCTTCACCTCTGTCAAAACCCTCAACGACGTCAACCAGTCCGGGGGTGAGTTAGTGGTAGATTAATATGCTGCGAATTCATATATTTTCAAAGCCTTATTTACTTTAACCACAAAACTGAATCATCTACTCTGGTGAAAGGTGTATGTCCACATAACACAGAGAGTTAGCTATCTCAGTCTTCTCCAAAACAATTGAAGTGAATGGTGACTGGTTCCAAAAAGGGCAAACAATAACTTTAAAATTACTCCAAACAGTCCTTGCAGCATAATCCAAGTCTTCTGAAGCCAAACAAGAAGACCTATAATTACACCAATATTTAGCTTTAGTCTTCACTAAAAGCATTGTTTATGAAAGCGTTATGATAACGTTGGTTATCGTTATAAGCATCAAGATAAAAAAATAAACGAAGACGTTGATGGATAAGCACACCCATTGACTAGAGCTATAGTTACTCAGCCTGTTTTCCAGAAGTCCTGCTGAGATCACTTGGACATAGTGTTGGAGTTTGTTCCATTTGTCAATTAAACTCTGATCAACCTAGTGTGAACACTTACATTGTTTATAGCTAGGTAGACTGATGCAACATTGTTTTTGATTAATAGAGGTATTCATGTATTCACAGAAAATGCTTGCGATTCAGCAAATTGCATTCCTGCCAAAAGTCTATATTTACTGTGCAACTTTAAAATGAGATTCCCTTCCTCTTCTCCCAGGTTACGAGTTTGACCTTTCGCCAGGGGAGGACCTCCTGTCCCTGAGTGAGCTCCAAGACAGTCCCTCCAGACTGGACTGTGTCCTTCAGGAGCTGGTTTCCCTTCGCCTCTCCCTGTACCAGGACGACGGCGAGGACTCAGGCCAAGCTGACTGGCTGGCCCTCTGCTCCAAAGTTGACCACATCCTGTTTAGGGTCTACCTGTTCATCCTGGGACTGTATGCCTCTACCCTGCTACTGCTCTGGTCCAGCTGGAGTTTTGCCTGACGTATGTTAAAGGTTAAAGGTCATGCTGTTTGTATCGGTGGATGCTGCTAACACTTTTTGTTGGGCTCGGTTGTAATTCAAATGACGCAATATAATTTACAAAGTTATTAATAGACAAATTAAAGTCCAAATTGCTTATGCTGGTGACCATTTCAGGCGGTTTATGTGCAATTTCCACACTATTTATGGTGGTACAGTAATGAAGACCAGTATTGTTGTTGGAACTAATGCTGTTGAATGCAAAGGGAAGATTACAGATCGGTTTATGTATAATTGGAAAGCACAGAAAAGGTGCCTTTTTTCATACCTTGTTTTAAATGACATTAGACCTTTTTTACTCTACTCACACAATTAGTATAATTTTATTATACACAGAATAGAATATGCCAATATCATTTAGAAATTCTCTCTAATATTCAGTCTGCATCACCACCAGATAAAGTATTATCTATGTATTAACTAAGTATTAACATCAGATAGTATATTAAAGTAAAGTTTATTATAGTAAATTATTACTATAATAAACACAATCATTGTCATGTTTTGCAGAGATCTTATTGTAGCCAGTCTCTTATCATGTGTATCTATGTGACTATTTACCAAAACATAAAATGAGCAGGTTCCTCGGGGCAAATCCACATCAATCTGATGTTAAAATTCATACTTTAATTTCCACTCCACTCCTCTTACCATGAAACTGATCAATAAACCCATTCAAAGGCTCAGCTCCTATACCTTTATTCCTGTGTGGTTTATTAATAGACGTGAAGAATATCAGAGGTACTTCATAGAAACCTCTCCAGGAGAGAGATCTATATTAATACAATCTTCACAATAACGGCCTTTGCTCCCAGTGGATCTTATTACAAGATGTTAAGTAGTGCTCAAGATAAGGAAATAACAGACATGAGAATGTTATGCTCGTAGCTTTACTATGTGCTGCATGAGGTAACTTGTTTGTGCTTGTGAAATTATTTTAAATATTTAAACACAAAAACACGTATGTGAGTTTAAAGCTATATTGTACATTGTTTTGTGAATAAAAACAAAAACAAAACCCATGTCGCCAAACCAGCAGAGTCTCAGTTATGCGTCTTTTTTATGTATTTCACATACTAGTGGAACAGCCAAAGCTAGCTTAAAACTGTGTTGTTGGGATCCAGTTACAAGACTGAATTCTTTACGGGCCATGTGCAGGAGCCAGCCAACCAGTAAATTAACAAGTTCATTTATAATTTTATATATACTGTATGTACTGTATATGTATATATATATATATTTATTTTTTTTACATTTTTTTCC
>OMKK01067480.1:0-12789 GCA_900302305.1 Polymixia japonica
AGCAAACAAAGACAAACTTTCCATTCCAGGCTTTTCTAGATGGGCAGATAGCTAGCTAGATAGCTAGCTAGATAGATAGATAGATAGATAGATAGATAGATAGATAGATAGATAGATAGATAGATAGATAGACAACTTTGCTTGCTAGCAAGTGCAATAGTATTGTAAGCTAACTCACATGCTAACAAGCAATTACACATATAGAATGGCTGTTTCTTGGCAATATAGGGTGACCAGACGTCCTCTTTTTCCCGGACATGTCCTCTTTTTGAGACCCAAAAAATGTGTCCGGGGGGAATTTCAAAATCGTCCGGGATTTTGTTCCTCTAGAGCCTCAAACGTGTTTATAGCGAGTTTGCATCGCGTTTCTCTCTGTCGTTCACAGAGTAGTCGCGCCCCACTACAGTTCGCTAGTGGACTTCCTTGTTTACCACAGCAAAGCACATGTCTATCAACTAATCGCGCGCCCCCCACCCCGCTCCGCTGATGTGTCCTCTTTTTCACAAACTCAAATCTGGTCACCCTACATTAGCATATGCATATTAATCTCAATAAAACATACCATGAAAACAATAATATCAAGCCTTGTCAAACCTTGTCCAATAATCATAGCATCACGACTCTCGCCTCTACAAATAGACTTCCAATGCTCTAACAGGAGACCCTATGGAGTTAAATTAAATAACCTTATACGTGTGCCTACACAATCCTATGAGAAATATGAAATAAATGATGCTGTTCTCAAAACAACACTTGATTTTAAATTAAGGCATGAGCTTGATCTGCTGCACATTTATGTAAGGAGCCCTAATATCCAAAATTGATTTTGTGCATCTTTGGTCAGCTGAGACAACTCCTGATATTTTTATTATAACAGAGACTTGGTTAACTAAATCCATTCTTGATGCTGATATACCATTGGCTGGGTATGGGTGGAGGGGTAACTGTTTTTATTAGATGCAATATTAACGTCACTGTATCAGTGTTTCCCCTCTATGTATTCTACCGTGGCACACCGCCAAAATGATCTGCCACAGCAATTATTTTTAATTAATTTTTTTTTTTTACTGTACAATGGGTAGTTCCGGCCAAGCATTCTGATTGGTCAAAATAGGCATGCCATTCCAGCAGTGCTCAAATCACGATAAAGCACACCTCATCACTGTAAATCTGTCTGCCATTGCTACCAACATAGATCAACATGTTATCAGAAATGGTTCAACGTTTCCATGGTGTTGCTTTATAGCTTTGGTGCAGCTGGGATGTTTAGTTGAAAATCATGACCTTAGTGTGTACCAATCTGGATTTAGGCTAGGACACATCACATATTCAGCTGCAACATTAATCTTGAATTACATTATCTCAAATAGCACTGTGCAGCCTTATTTATTGATCTGAGTAAAGCCTTTGATACTAATGATCATGCGCTCCTTCTGAACAGTTTGATGTCAATTGATCAAGGCTGCTCTGCCTTGTCATGGTTCAGGAACTATCTTTCTGATAGATCTCAAGCTGATGGTAGATGGTTTGACATCAGACTTTCTTCATATACATAAAGGAGTCCCACAAGGGTCAGTATTGGGGCCTGGTTTACTATTTAAATCAACAATATTTGCTCAACAGTAAAGCACTCTCAATTCTATGTTTATGCAGATGACAGTTTGTTTTCCATAGGTTGGCTGGCTATCCCTCATTGTGTGGAGAAATTATGACTACCTACGTGTTATATAAGGCCTTGTTATGATAATTCCCTTTAATCTGTCATCACTACTGCAACCAGTAGACTGCCACACCAGATCCCAGGATTGGCTCACTTTAGTGGTCCCTCCTTTTAAATCTGAGCTTGGTAAAAAGGCTTTCAGTTGCGATGCACATTAAACTGGAAAACTTACCCCCACTGGCTGAGTTCAAAGCCTTATTAATCTTTTTTAACTGTGTCCTGCACTTATATTATTTTGTATTTTATTTTATTCTACTTTTTATTTTATTTTATACAGGTTGACTTTATTATAACTTTGTAACTAATTTATTATTATTTTATTTGGATTTTATTATTATATTGTACCATGTCTATTTGCCTGTTGCTATGTACTGTTCACAGGGTGAACATGCAAAAGAGAAGTTGATTCTCATTGTTCTACCCTGTTTAAATAAAGGTTATAAAATTAAGAACTTAAAACCCACATGTTTTCCACTCGCTAGCTAATGTGCTGTTAGCATAACTTTTTAGTTATTTAGTTTTAGCTAGCTAGTTAACCCTAACAATTTTAATACACAACTTAGGATATTGAAAATACACTAACCGATGCATGTACATTAGAAAACATTATATGGGGATGCTTAGTGACAAAGAAACCTACCTGAAAGTGTAAATAAAATGACAGATGTGAGTTTGCTAGGCTGCTGACAAACCTGAGAAACGGAAAGACAGGTCAAGCTCCCAACAGTTTTTGATGCAGCTGTTTCCTCTAGTGGTCAATGCAAATAATGTATTACTATACTTTTTCTGTAATCAAAATGTAAAATTATCATTATTTGTTAGAGGCCATCTTTCAGAACATGGTACATATCAAACACTTAAAAAAGGGACAGCAACATTGCTTGAAAATGACAAAGAACCTTTTCAATCAAAATGGTTTGAGTCTCTCTAGGACCCCATATTGAATGTTTTTTGGGCAAATGGTTTTTGGTTTTCGATATAGAATCCCAGGGTTCTATATAGAACCCCAATGAACCCCTTTTTAAAGAGTGAAGATTAGAATCCAGTATGTGCACTTGCTGCAGTAAGTAGAGAGGTTCTGACAGTTAAGAGTTGCATGGTCCAAAACCATCATAAAATAGACCAGCAACCAGTCGATAATGGAACAAAACATCTTCGCATAATGTCTGACCAGGTTGCACTTTTTTTTTCTTTTTTTTTTTATTGAATAAAATGTTGGTTATTGGTTGAATAAAAATTAACGTAATAGCTGGTAACCTCTATCACTCCTGTTTGAGCACTTTTTAGTCCACGGGATTATTAAGATGATTTTCCAGTTCAAGATAAGTCATCAACTGCTTAAATATCAGTTAATAAACCGGAGAGAAAAATATTGTGTTTTGTCTGGCCCTATCTGCTTCACGTTTTCCCAAGGATTTCATTAGAGCTCAGCCAATCCGCTGTCTCCCAGCGGCATCGCAGAGCAATCTGACTCATGCTGCAAACTCAATAGCCCCATAGAATGTTTTATACAGCCGTCAGAGATGACGTAAATCTACACGACCTGTTATTTCATTGCTGAAAAATATGTGGCCGTGAAAATACCATTACAAAGCGTCTGACTCACCTGATCTGTGGCTCTTAAAAAGCTTCACACCACCCCACGGTGAATCACAATTTGAAAATTAAGACATTTCTACGTACATATCCCTGTTAAGAGAAACTAACCCCTAACTTCTACCACTTTATGGCCACAAAGGACAAAATTCAACAAGCTTCTCAAATAGATTTTTGTTTCAGCTATTCCATACGTCAACTAAAAACAACTAAATAATCACTAAATGACAAGTATTTTGTTTACCAGGAGTTTTAAGGCCGTGCGTTTAGTAAACTTGTAACATTTTTACTGTTCCCCGCTCACTATACACTACGCTGTTCAAATTACACTACTGTTTCTCCCCATTGTCTACACACCCAGTGGACTTTATGGGTACACAATGGAGAAGCAGCATGGTTTTCTGGTTCTCCATCAATTACAAATGCAGTTTCACAATAAGCAGGCAGGATAAGCCAAATCTCGCCATCAGCAGGACTTTCAGATTGAGAGGGTGGAAATTAATCTGACAGCATGCTTTCAAAAGAGACCCTGGAGCTATTGGACACACACGGGCTAATATGTTGTTTCTGTTTCTTTAGCTTCTGCGGTTTTCAATTATCATTCACTGAGTGATGTTTTGGGATTATTCGGACGGAGTTTCACCCAGAAATGCTCTTTAGGGTTTGCGCTTAACATCAACTGGGCTTTGTTTTTCCTTTACTTTTGTTTTGTTGTCTTGTTTTGCTATAGGATTGTGTTCCAAGAACAGTTTGTGAAGCCAGATGCCAAACCAGATGTAAAGCACAAATACCTACCAGAGTAAAGGGTTGATTACATAATTTTATTCAGTAAGAAATTTCATTCAGCCCATCATAAAATTGTTTTAAATGTCAATAGCAGTAGAACAAACTATGGTGATATATCAACATGGGACCAAAAGCATGATTAAATTTAGTTCAACATTCAGTCTGGTACAAATCTGAAGATAATGTTACAGCAATCGGATGAATGCCATTTTTAATAGTATTTCGTGTGCTGCTCTATTTTAAGAAAACTGGAAATTAACAAACAGTACATCTTGCAATAACAAGGATCCTTGCTTACTATAGGTGAGTAAATTAATCAACACATACACATTGTCAACTATTACAACTATGTATTACAATTAAATCTGTAAATTTAATTTTAATTAATTATATATGATATATCAGAGATATACAAGAGTTATAGATATATGCAAAACATTTTGAAGCACTGGATTTGACAGATTTTGTGCTTTTCACACCTGTTTTATAGATCTTTAATGCATGTGAACAAAATATCAATTCATATACCACTAATCTTGGAAACCTGGGACATAGTTTGCTGTCTGTTAGGAAGCAAACCCCCTTCTGAGGATAAACCCAGCCTGAATCAGACATTATTCATCTGAGGCTTAAACCCAGCCTGAATCAGACATTATTCATCTGAGGCTTAAACCCAGCCTGAATCAGACATTATTCATCTGAGGCGTTGTTTGGGTCTATGTCATCAACTTCTGGGAAAAAAAAGCACTAAGCACTGTATAGACAATGACTATCTGAGGAGGATTATTACTTGGGGAACAGTTATACAGGCAGGAATGACAGAACCACATGGGTTAATGACGTAAGAATGCAATTAATGGATTCCTATTCTATCCAAGACTTTAACAGTAAATTCAGGGATGAGACGTCATCATTTAAATTTACCACAACGTGGTTTGAAAGACCTGCAACAGAAACAAAATGTTGTGGTGAACCGCATTTACTGATGTTTTTTTTGAGTTATCGTCAATAACTTACAAGAAACATTATTTTATTACATATCTTTAGAGCAATTTGTCCTCATTGCTGGTAAGGCATTGTATCCACGAGTAACCTTTAATATGAGGATGATAGCTTTAGGCTTTTAGAGTTAACGGTTTCTTTGAAGCAATTTGTCCTCCATTGCCGGTAATCCATGATCCATCCATTATATCCATGAGTAACCGTTAATATTAGAAAGGTAGCTTTAGGCCTTAAGAGTTAGTGGTTTCTAGGTCATTATTCATTGAAACCACAGGCCTCATTAATATCTATCTCAGTCAATACAATCCAGTCCACTCTCTGTTAAGTTCCATAACAACAGGTTCATAGTATATAGACCCTTTGGTTGAGTCTTTGGATGATACTCAATTGGTCTAACTGACACTCATGTCATGAGCCAGCAACAGCACATTGCCACTTGGGTGGCAACAACTACTCCCTTCAGACCTCCCATTTACTGCCTCAAAACCATAACAACAACAACAACGCCCCGAGGTTATTTATATAATGCCGCCTGAACAAATGACAAGTACCTTGAAACACTGATGACGAGTTAATTTGCACGAGTTCATCTTTCAGTGATTTTTGTTCATCTGATCCTGTTTTGTCTTGGGACGCTCCTTTTACCGGCGCGAGCCGCGGTCCTCAGAGAAGAGAGGCTTTACTACGGACAGCCAATGACGAACACTTGGGCCGTCCGAGTGCCCGGGAGAAGGTAATCGATGCGAGCGCTCACAGTGTTCAAGACAGACTGACAGCGTCATCTGGCGTTAAGGTCTTACTGACCCTCGCTACTGTCTGTTCTAACCTTCGCATCCGCTGACCCCCTTAGGGGTTGGCTTTCTTATTGAGTTATAGAGCTAGAAAGGCACAGCCCAGTAGAGAGAGACAAAAAATCATTGACACATTTTGCGCAACATACAGTAGGACTATGTGGTATAATAATAGAGTAAGTAAACTGTACTACAGTCAGGGTAAGGCTGACCAAGGGAAAATAATCCTTTGATAAACAGTAACACTAATGTACTAATACTAAAACACTCCTAATGTTAAAACCTAATGTTACTGACATAGTCTGTGTCAATATTATGAACGGAGTCATGTGGTTAATCATTTCATAATTCATCATTTCTGGCCAATAGATGAATAATGTGTTGAGTTGCGTTAGAGAAATGGTATTTGCTGTGTGGCTTGACCCTCACGATTTCCACTGAACATAGGTTTTGGCCAATTAACTCCCAAAAAGTTAAAGCCATGCGAGGTAAAAGTATAATCGTACACCCATTACACGATCTGTGTGAAGTTTGTGAACTAATCAGCATCTGATTCTTGATAGCGTCCTTTTAGATAATCATAAAAACCTTGACTTATTTTGTATTTTCTCCTCCTTTGAATCTCTCTGCTTCTGAATAAATGGTAAGGCCGCCAAACTTAGTGTCTTAGTTTACCGCTTAAGTTTAAGAGGTCACTGACACGGTCGGTTCTTGCATTTCATCTAATTTATCTATTACTAGAAATGTCTATACTATATCCTGAATAGTTTTCCTGGTCACTGGCACTTTCCAGCCTAGTTTTAACACACATTACCCCCCTATTATAGGCTTATGTCCAAACTGACATTTTTGTAAAAAGGTTTATACAAAGTAGTTTTGACCCAATTGTGCAATCATGCCCAGAGGGCTAATAAATTCTTAGCATACACTGTAGTAGAGAAAGCAATGCCTTTCCCCAGGTCATAAATATACAGTCAATGGCGTCGGCAGACCCAGACCTACACCCCTAAATGTTGCCCCCCCCCAAAAGCAGATCGACCACTTCAGGTCGCAGAGTTATCGGCACTAGGACCCTGCGGACACAGCCGCTGCCGCAGTCTGCCGCAGCAGTTGGCTACAGCACAGTCGCGTTGTACAGTCACGACACAGTCCCAACACGTTGGGTTTGAGCTGGTTTCAGCTAGGCTTTCATTTTGTTGCATTACTAATCATTTTCTTTAAAATGCAAAATGACACAATAAAAATGCCAAAATGTTCACTCACCCACCTGCGTTTGGTCACATTTGTAAAACTCAAATTATCCTCAGTGATCAGGTGCAGGGTAGTGTGATTCTGTTGCTTCCTTTACTAGTTTTGTATAATTGATAGTTGTGCTCCACACGTAAAGAAATTAAACATCTAGATGTTAGTAAATTGGTGTTATCGGTAATTACGATCTAACGGTAATAGAGTTGTATCTAAACTCTGCAGAAATTTGAAGTTATATGTCTCCCTTCAGCACCACCAAAATATGTTGATATTGATATTGCCTTTATCCACTCTCAAAGGTCATAGAAAACAACAATTTGTAGGCTGTTTTTTTTGTTTTTGTTTTTTTTCTCCTGGGGGGCATGTCCCTAGAATCTCTAGTGACGTCCCTGCATACAGTGGCGATGAAAACTTTGAGAACCCTTATATTACCCTAGAATCTTCTGCATAATCTGACTTGTGTGTTTACAGCAGGGTCTTGCTGCATGACCCACCTTCTGTATCGCTTCAGATGACGGATGCCTTGACATTCTCTTGTAGAATTTGCCGGTACTTTCCAGAATTAATAGTTCTGTCAATGCTGGCAAGCTGTCCAGGTCCTGAGGCCCAAACCGTGATCCTGCCACTACCATGTTGTACTGTTGAACAGCTGGGCACCTTAGGAGTATACATCATGTTAGGGTGCACTGTCCTTAATTATGTCTGGGCCAAACTGTTTTGGCTGATGAAGGACACCATTTGAAATGAATAGAAACTGAATTCAGATGCACGAAATTTCAGCCCTTTGAGCGAATCTAGACCGCAATTCTTCGTTATTACATTTTCTTGGTGAGAATCACGGTCTGCAACGCTTCCAGATCCCTCAAAAGCATTGGGGCTGGGGAGGAAGATACAGGCCTTCATTGGTATTGTACATACTTCAAGAACTAAAGCAGCTGTCTCCTTCTTGCTACTTATCTCCTTACCTTGTCGCAAAAATGACACTGGAACGGAGTTTGCAGAGCCAGTTTCTCTATTCTTTTGTTGTGAGAAAGAGACAGATCCATTTTCTTTTTTGGTATTGATCCTATTGACGCTAGAATCAATCTTCAAGACGAGACGTAGTATCTGTAGTATCGATACTTTTGGTATCGATCCGCCCACCCCTAAAAAGTAAATCAATGTCTGAGTATTGAAATCCTGAGTATTGAAATTCTACCCTCTGTGTGTCTCTTACAATGAACAGGCTGTTTTGGTGTGCCTCTTTTGCATGAGTGAAGCTCAGTACGGCCCCGATTGGCCACTTGAAAGATCAACGGTGAAAGATTTAGAAAAATGCTCAAAATTAGTTTCTTTGCAAATCCTGACCCCCGGCTCAGGCTGAGCTGTCCTGTCTGGGAGTGAATATTGTACTTTTGTGATGTCACGAAAGAGTCTAGTCAGACATCGTGAGCTTCTGGCTTCACATTTTTACAGCTTCTTAATCATATATCATATATCAGCCTAGATAAGAGTGGACTACTCATTTTTTATTTTTCAGGATAGGTCCCCTTTAAAATAACGTGTTCAGTGTCTGCCACTTCAGATTGGCCAGTGTGGTGATGTTCCCTCTTTACTAAACCATGTTTACAATCCCTGACCCGTGTCTAAACTCCTCCCAAGAATCTGGGCATTGTGTGAGGTTTTTTGATGGACAGGGGAGAGGAGCGCCGGAGAGGAGCGCCGGAGAGGAGGGCAAAAGTTGAGCTTGTTTTGATAGCGACTTGTCTTTTTTGTAATTCCACTTCACTATCGGTAAGTGGAGTCAAAATAGCACACATAGCAACTTTGAAACCAAGTTTTGTTAAGGGGTGTTAAAAGGTATAGTGCAAGTGGGTAGGTAACATTTTTTAGCTGGTCCACAATGTCAAGGCCCTGGAGTTGGTTCAAAGAATGAGAGTGAAAGCCAAAAAATATTATTACTTTTGTAGGAATGGAAACCTTAAATCAAATGTGATTTCAGGCATCCTATCCAATTACACCAATACTCCTTTTTTTTCTGGCAGTTTATAGATATATAGATCAATAGATTTCAATGTAAATATTTTCTGAGAAGGGCATTGCAACAGCGGTCTCCATAAACATCTCAAAGTTTCTTTCTGTTTCTCGCGTTTGCCTTCATTGGTGGATCTGTCCTGCCTTCCTGTCCTTCCGCCTGCCTGTGTGATCCAGGCAAAGCAGAATGTTGCCTAGTTACCGTGACTGTGTCAGTAGTTTGTGCACTACACTCTCTCATTATGTATTCATTCCACGTATGTGGAGATTGGTGTTTTACAAATGTATTTACACTCATTAACATTATGTCTATAGATGTGGGGCTGAGAGAATTAAATGTAATTACGGAGTCAGATCAGTCTCAATATTAATGAATGCGCACAGAAGGATTCGCAAATGTATTTCGGGATTTTATATATAAACGACTCTCTCCACGAAAATATTTTTCAGTGCACGCAACAAAACACAATGCACACCAAATCAGCATCTTCTGTTTATATTTTATTAGATTTTTATTTATTATTTCTAATATTTTTACTTTCTTACTATAGCTATTGTACTCAATAAGAAAACTAGTTAGTTATTATGATATTGTTGATCTGAAACATGGATGTTATCATTATACAGCAAAAATAGATACAATACATTTTATTCCACTGATCTCCAAAATGACAGCAAGAGTATTTGAAACTGCACCTTTCTTAAAGATATCTGGTCTACATTTGCCCCCAATACACTAATCCACTGTACAACATCAATTATGCACCACATGTAAACTAATACAGAACAGGCTTAACATGTCTTTTCAATGATAAGAAATGAGTTATTCACAATTTGTATATTCTTATATAAAACGTAACCAAGCTTATGTTTTAGCGTGGTGTACTATTTCCAGGGGCAAATATCCACTACCGTAAAGTGTACAGTAGATAAGAACTAGTTTGGAGCACTGAGAAAGTCTAACCACTGAGGGGTAGTGTTTCTCTTCATAAGAGTTTGGCTTCACTAACAACTGTTTTAAGGAGAAAGGAAATAATTGAACAAAGGTGGACATTTTACACGAGAATAATTATGCACCGCTAACCTGATGTCACTGAATAGGTGCACGCCGTTGCACAAACCATCCAATCGGCGTACCCTTGGGAAATGTCTGCCTGTAAACTACGAGTGGACCACCTTATTACCTCTATTGCTTGATGCCTCACTGGCTTTTGCATGTCAACGCAGTCTTCTAAATGCATTGTGGGATGTGTAGTAAATGTAGTTCAGTTAATAATGCATTTCGTAAATTAATTGTGAGGATACATCTTCACACCCAGTCACCATAGTGGATCCTGACCCCTCTCCCCTAATTCAATTGATGCAAGGAGGCATTCCAGGAGGGGTGCCAATTTATTAATAATAATAATAATAATAATAATGGCTTTAATTTATACAGGGCCTTTCAAGGTACCCAAGGTACACACAGTCACACAGTCACATAGTCACGCAGTGAGGCAATCTGAGTCTTGTGACTCAGCGGCGATATACATGCCAGCATCCTCTCATGATCCGGAAGATCCACCCCAACACATCGACATTAACCCTAACATCTAACATCCAACCCCAACATCTAACATCTAACCTTAACATCTAACATCTAACCCTAACATCTAACATCAACAACGTCTTTGGATGGTGGGAGGAAACCAGAGCAACCGGTGGAAACCCCACGCAAACACAGGGGAGAACATGCAAACTCCACAATTTAAACTGTAAATATCATTTCATGGACCAGTAAGCTTACTGTGACTTGAGTAATATTTACTAATGCACAGTAATATAAGCTAATATAACCAACCCTGGTGTTGTATATAAACACTTACGTAGAAGCCATACTTGGATGAGGAAAGGGAGATAGGTGAGAGGTTTTTCAAGTGGGCACCTTCCATTGTAGATGTTTCACTGAATTAGCTCTAGAAGGTTCAGCAGTAAATTCAGAACCATCTTCTCCATACACACTGAATATCGATTAGACCTTTACTCACCACACACTGCTACACTACTCCAACATTGCACCAACAGAGGCTAACTCTCAGTTCACAGCATTTAATCACGTAATTTCCAACCTCGCATTCAAGGTCAACATCAGTAGGCTCAGTTTGCGTGCCAATCCTCGGCAGCTCAGACACTAACGTTTGCCAGAGATCAGAGAGACTAATGGGAGGACTAACTCCTCTAGCTTAAAACAACCCGCTAACCAGTAAAACAATTAGAACACTGAAACTTAAACGAGGTTCTTGTACCACGTCTTCCCCTCTCTACCTCTGGTTGCACCATAACCTTTAGCTTAGAGGTTTATGGAGTAGGTTTCAGTTTTGAAGAGGCTGGTCGGGATTTTTGTGATTTTTTTAAACCCAAATTCTCACATAGGCTACTGTATATAATCTATGAACTGAATCCCAGTTTTACCTCAATCTGCAACAGAATATCTAGTTCACCAGCTCAACTTTCCAGTTGGTTTCAGTTTCCCTGAGCTGTCAGCTCGCACAGCTGTGACTTGCGTTCACCTGAATATTCATTGATGCGTTGGGGTCACAGGGCGGGCCCAGGTCAGTTCGTTTGACATCACGTGCACTGACACGCACCGACTGCAATGAGAATGAGACAGGGACCTGCTGCGCCTCTCCACCGCGCCTTTAGAGACTGAAATTAGACAAGAATTCCATTCAGCCTCTTTAACCAGAAGCTGTTATAAAAAGTCAAGAAGATTTTTCAAAATAGGTTGTTGGGAGCTACATCCCTGAGGATCAGTATCCTTGGCCCTCGCATTCAAATGGGCCCTAGACAAGCTCAAATATTACCTGACGGGTAGACGATTCACATTACACACGACGGAGAGGGCCAAAGACACCAACGTACGCATAGCCCGCTGGTTTTTGGCCATACCGGACTTTGGTCAGGGATGCAGCAAGAGAACGCAGACAGCCTCTCCCGCTTCCAGGCCCTCTGCAAGCAATACCAGCAGATGACTGGTCTCAGCTGCCTCCAAGCCAGAAATCAGCTGCCAAGCATGAAAAGGAGAGCCAGGAGCAAATGTTGGTTGAGCCCCATTTGGGCCACACACTCCCTAACACTCCATGCTCTCTCTCCCTTCCAGATGTGAAGAACGACTTCTAGGCCGCTTTATAAGTTATGTTTACCGCCTTTGTCTATTGTCGTCTCCTCCAAACACACGCACAGACAACAGAGACTACAGCCTAAACGCTTACCATATTGTTTTTCGTTTATTTTTGATCAGGTCTCTGGCCGTCCACCTTATTTTGAATTTCAGTAAATCCTCCCACCCAGGAGGTTGTTTTCACCAGCCTTGCGTTGCGTCTGTGTGTCTGAACCACTCGGCGTATCCCCGCGCCACAGTATCAGAATTATTCATGTAGTCGTGGAAGTGCTCAAAGTCTAAGTGCGTCTCACTTTTGCGGTGCGAATTACCCACGCAAGGTTTGATCCTGGCGTCTGAAAAAGTAGGCATTGAAAACAAAATGGAACAGTGGTTTAGCTGCACCTCCAGAGCTTATTGTCATCCGACCCAGCGCCGTGAGAAACGTTGAGTGTATTGTTTTCTGTCTGTTTTGGTGTTTGGTGTTACTCTTT
>OMKK01067481.1:0-15341 GCA_900302305.1 Polymixia japonica
GCGGGAGGGAATATATGACTGCGTAGCGAGAGAGCCGGGATCGCTAAGAAAAACGGACATCAAAGGCTCCAGATTGGCCCTGGCCGAGTTGGCGCCGCTAATCACTGAATGGCGTGACATGACTCCCCCCGGGGACGGAGTGATTGCCGCTTAAGTGTGAGGGCCTAAGAGAAGCAGAACTTTCTCCGGGATGTTAGCCTCCATCGCTCATCCTGACCTGGGAGAGGCGACAGTCCGGCCAGAAACTACCCGTTGCTGGTCGGTATTCGGGCAGCATCTGTCATTACCTTTTATGCGTCTGTATTTATCATTCGTCCACACAAATACGCGACAGACACAGGGGGAGGACCGGGATACACGCGCACACACACACACACACACACACGCACACACACTAAAGCCAGTACATCTATGGTATCTACTCTACAGAAAGTCTAGTGGTTGTTAGTGAAAGGCAGAAACTGTGGAGGAAAAGCAGAAATGATCCACTGTAGTCAGCTGTAGCCACAGACATCATCTATCAGAGCTAACTGGTCAACTCTGTGGCAAACTGCAAAGGCCAGACACTCGACGCTGTCTGGTAGGGCTTGTGTGAGTTTGTGAAGGGTCATCAACCCCGTGAGATGGTCAACGCACACATCGTTCATGTGACTCTCATGTAATCCTCAATTACCAGGCTTACTCCAGCCTGTTGTTGGTAAGGTGGCCAATTACGACGGCCTAATTGCAGGTAATGTCGGTGCAGCCCAAAGTCAAACAAAGACATGCAACAAACTGAATACCGAATGAAGTCTGAAAGCAACATGACAGCTCACAAAATGTTTTCTAATGGCTGTGTACAAGCATTTGGTAAATATTCTTGTTTAATCACAAACAAACCACTCTTATCTTATGCTTCTATGCACTTATTCATTTGTGTTCCGACGCGTTCAAGAGTGCGCCTGTGAGTGATTTAAAGTGCCTTAAACACACAACTTGACAAAGAGTGACAAAAGCGCTAATTTCAAAATTTCAAGGACTTCTAAAGGGAGGGCTATTCTTAAGGTGCCATATGAAGCTCATGCATAAATCATGCAATCATCGTCAATGCATATTCAGAGCCGCGCGGAGGGGCCGTATCTCTGCGCTTCTCTATGGGAGGTGAGAAGAAGCCGGGATTCTGACACAGCCCAGCTGATTGTAATGAGCATCTCTGAGGCTTCCTGCACTGACAAAACAAGCCTAAATTAATGATACCCTCCTCCTACTGTGAAAAGGGAACCTTAAGATTCCATTCCCACTCACTGTCGTAATTTGGACCCTGAGTCAGAAATTCTGAGACGCAAAGCAAATTAAGCTCCAAAACGCTTTCATTTAAGTCATTCATAGCAAATGGGTGAAAGAATATGTCCTCAATAACTGGCTTGTCTTTATGGAAGATGACTCAAATGGTTGATGGTTTGTTTGTTGCGCCATCTGCAATGAAAGCCACTAGATAAGTAGGAGAAATGAGGGAACAAACAGCCATTTGGCTCACAGAAATACACACTGAAACCTTCATCTGGACTTGCGTCATTATGTGTATGTGTGTGTGTGTGTGCGTGCGTGTGAGTGCGTGCGTGTGTGTGTGTGTGCACGAAATCATGCATGCATAGATCTTTTCACTAAAACTCATCAGCATTCGTTCTTTTTTCACTCATTTTTTTGCACTAGCACTGGCTTTCCATCTATCTACTGATAATGTTAGTTCCTTCCACTATCTCAGCATAAACTTTGTATTGAAACGGATTTAAGATGAACATGCCACCAAACTGTGTTGCAGTCAGTAAATGTGAGATACCAATCTACCAAATGAAACAAATTATGATCTAAATTGAAAGTGGTTTATGTAAGGAGATAAATGATCATAATGAGATTAGGAAAATCCTTATAAATGCTGCCATCCTCCTTTAAAGGTACGCAATTGTTTTTTAAGTGCTGCCATGTTGCGGCTAAGCAAGGAATCACAACAGCATTGTAGTGAATTTCTACAGTAAACAGAAAGTTCCCCGTGTTTGAGTGGCTTTTTAAAGTTTTCGCCACATCACACTGTTTACAAAACAAACAGAAGCGGGGCGACGTGACCGTTCAAACCGACCGCGCATTGTGCCTTCAAAGGTTGCTTTTGGGTGGTTCACTGAGACAGATGCCATTTGGGCTCCTTTTAAAAAAATCAACAAAAAACAGAGTCATTTTATTTCACTACGTAAGGTATGTCCAATTGGAAACTTGTTTAACTTTCAAGAAACTATATTTTCCGACCTTAGGCATAAAATCCAAGTCATTAACAGGCATTACTTTCTGACACAGTAAAAGTTCAACCCTGTCACAGGCAATTCAGTCCTCATCTGAGTTTGATTTAAAAAGATAGCTGAGGTCATTCCAGTAGTGCTCTGATAAGTCCCCTTTTTAAGACCACAATTTCAAGATAGAAATTTCATTTGAATCCACACCATTTTTCCTTGAAAGCATTTTATATGTTAGACATTTTGCATTAGAAATATGCATTAAATATGCATGGTAGCAGCAATATGGGATTCACTCTTGAATTCAGTAGCCATATGTGATAGCATGATAATATAACACTAGATAGAGAAAATAGACATAGGCAATTTCATAGGGTTTTATTAAAGCTTTTGTAAGAGCATTGTAAGCATGGTTTACGTTGATCAAATAAATAAGAAGCACCACCAGACTGAATTTCAATTTTGCCTAAATGAAATTATAGTGTAAGTCACAAAAACCAGACAATCAAACTAAACATATCACTTTTAGAGAAACAGCATATCACTGATAGAATTGTGTGGATTTCATCAGCCTGCAAGAATGACCATCATTCTTCACTATTAAAGCAGACCATACAGACCTATAACCAAAGTTATCAAGAGTAATAACAAAGCCTCCCTGAAAGGTCAGATGAACTACTGAAAACAGAAATTTGAGATTCTGAGACAGAAAAAGCACATTACCTCATCTTACTTTTTGAATTTCATCTACTGAACAGATCAAAAGCATGGATGGCAGGGACATCATCATGGAAAAATGTCCTTCCCAGAAAACAGTTAACTTAGGCCACTGACATTAAGCTGGTTTTATTATCAAGTATTAAACTTGGCATATATTCTTTAAGTTTCTAGACCTCTATTGGAGAGATGACTTTTTTAACAATCAGGTGCCACTTCAGAACCTTTGTAGGGTGGTTGGGTTGCGATCAGGGGATTGGAACCACTAAGATATATGGTTTACATGGTTTTCATGCTCATCAGACCATTCAATGACCACCCATGCCCTGTGGATGGAGACATTGTCATCCTGGAAGACTCCATTCCCATCAGGATAGAAAGGCTTTACCATAGGATGAATGTGATCGCTCCGAATGGCTTTGTATTTACTGCCATTGTACTTGGCCCTCTAAGCAGTTCAGTGGACCTAAACTGTGCCAGGAAAATGACACACACAACCAGAACACTATACCATGAGAAACAAGCAGGAACGTTACATAATATAATCCTCAATCAGTCAATTTCATCAGTCTATAAGAATAATTAATAAAAATAATCAGCTCATTCCATTTGAACATTGGAAAGAGGGGTAAGATATTAGTTGTTATAATCATACTACAATCTCAATTATATAAACTTACCACACGTGTCAAAGCATTATAGTACAGTTATATCCTGAGTGTAATTATACAGACAGTAGTCTTACTAACCTAACAGTAAGTTTGTTAGTAACCAGTGTAACAAGGAGTTTGTTAGTAACAAACAGTTAGTAACCTAACAAACATTCAACACTATCACAGTTATGCCTTAACGTAATCAGTCAAGTCATACACATTTTCAGGAAAAAAAAATGGTGTTGAAGGAAATTATAATTAAAGAAATAGCGAAAAATTGATGAATGCTCAGTGAGGACGCGAGAGTTAAAGGTGATTTTCTCCTGGTCAGAGATGATGATACGGTCGCGTCACGACTTGACAGGGAGCAAAGGGTGCGTCTCCTCAGACTCTTCAGTCATATCGAGTGGCGACGCTCGCGTCCTCTGTGTCTAACCGATACTTGTCTCGTGAATTAATTTCCTGGAGTGTGGGCCTGCGGGACTGGGGCCATCCATATGTTGGAAAAGTCAAGAAGTAGGTGAAGACAGGAACATGGAAAAGGTCCTCTGCAGAAATGTGGAAACATCTGGAAGAGTTGAACGTCTTCTTCCCTGGCAAACAGACTGTCTGGGTTGGGTATATTTCATTCCAGCCATGCCCCAAGGATACACTAGGCCTTCTCATTTTAAGGCTCATCTTCAAATTTGTGCATGTTCAACATTTTGGCATAATACAGAAACTGGGTCAAACTAGGACTCATACATTCAAGTCACGTCATTTCAGTGGACTGAGAACTTTTGAACATTTGCATTATATTCCCAGCTGCTGGAGAGAAAAGAGTTAGTTTTAATTTAGAGGGTGAACTTTGGAGGCCGCTGGTTTCCAGAGGGGGGTGGAAGGGGTTAGTGTCTGACCTCTAACACAACTCTGATATGTGAAATGCAAGAGTGGAAGACTAGTTTAAAGCGCTGTCGCTCCCTTGAGACATGATACCTCAAGTTTTTCAAAGCTGCAACAAAAACTCAGTGTTATCCCCAACACAAGGCACAACCAGAATAAAATCTTATACAAAGATGCAAGTTCAATATGAGAATAGGAATGCCCCAAAGTAATTTACCCAGAATGGCCTAGCATGAATTATGTACAAGGGCCATGAAATGGCAAGAAGTGCTTTAATGGTTTTACCTTGCCTTATACAAACTTTCCCTGAAGATATGACTTAACAGAAAAAGTCACTGGAAAGAGCAGCTACCAGAGTAGTAGAAACCATAATATACTTGCTGACTCACATTAATTTGACTCTCATCTCAACATAATGTTGTTTAGACTGAGATGAACGGTATTGCGCAGAAGACTGTGTGGGCTTGCATGTATTTGCCAAGGAACTTGGTCATCAATGGAGAGCGTGTCTTTAAGGATTCGACAGAGTTAGATCAGGTGAAAGGAAAGGAATCCAAGGGAGTGGACGAGTGAATAGGGGAGGAGGCCGAAATGAGAGTGCAAAGAGGAGCGGGAGAGAAAACGTGGAAGAGGGGGAGAGGGAAGCCAGAGACGGTAGGACAAAACGCTTCCAGGTGAAGACTATAGGCATCTATTTGGACGCCGCACGTAACACCCGGAGCTGTTATCAGACTGCACTGAGTGGGGCTTTCAGAGGGCTCTGAATAGGAAGCTGAAGCTCAGCACTAACAGGTCTTTCAAGGCTCTTTTCCTCTGATGATGGTGGCGTTTTTAAAGCAGGTCAAGCTGACAGGGCAGCTGCCAGGACCCCGTTACCCTGCTCCGCACTGAGTTGAGCTGGCTGAGGGAGGGGATGACTGGGCTGGCGAAGTGCCGGCTGCCATGTCTCTACCACATGCTAGCAGGAGAATACCATTAACAAGCGTTGATGCGCCTACAAAAATGCACTTAAACATACAGACATACATATAGTTGTAGTCATACACAGGGACTAGTCGTCTAACTAGCCATATACACGGGGACTAGTTGTAGTCATACACAGGGACTAGTCGTTTAACTAGCCATATACACAGAGACTAGTTGTTGTCATACACAGGGACTAGTCGTTTAACTAGTCATATACACAGAGACTAGTTGTAGTCATACACAGGGACTAGTCGTTTAACTAGTCATACACAGGGACTAGTCGTTTAACTAGTCATATACACGGGGACTAGTTGTAGTCATACACAGGGACTAGTCGTTTAACTAGCCATATACACAGAGACTAGTTGTAGTCATACACAGGGACTAGTCGTTTAACTAGTCATATACACAGGGACTAGTTGTAGTCATACACAGGGACTAGTCGTTTAACTAGTCATATACACAGGGACTAGTTGTAGTCATACACAGGGACTAGTCGTTTAACTAGTCATATACACAGGGACTAGTTGTAGTCATACACAGGGACTAGTCGTTTAACTAGTCATATACACAGGGACTAGTTGTTGTCATACACAGGGACTAGTCGTTTAACTAGTCATATACACAGACTAGTTGTAGTCATACACAGGGACTAGTCCTATAACTAGTCATATACACGAGCAGCTTTTGCTGCAGTAAGTACTTTTTTTTCTGCCTGCTTGACACAGTGGATGTGGCAATACAGATTATGATCAGGAAATCGCCGAAGGAGTCTATGCCATGACAATGATTTCAACGAAAAGTGACCTGACAGACTGACAGACTGACAGACGAGCATCATTCTTGAGGGTGCTGGGTGTTCTGGCTGAGTGGAGCTGGAAGGAAGAGAAGGAAAAGGTGGGGGAGGAGGAGGAGGAGGAGGAGGAGGAGGTGGTGGAGGAGGAGAAGGAGGAGTAGGAGGTTTTTCCACTGAACCTTAGTCCTTGGTTCTGTCAGTCAGTGCTGATCCAGCCTTTTTGTTTCCAAGCTGATTCCTCTACTATTCCCTCTGAAATGCTAATGTGGCAACTTAGTGAGCCAACGTCAGCCTTTCCAGCCTTCCCCTCACATCTCCTTATCTCCCGGAAGAGATCTCTCCCTTTATTTCTCTTCCCTTATTCTCTCCCTCCTCTAGGTGCGTGCAGCGTGTGCGGACAAAGCAGAGTTATGTTCTTCTGCTTATTTCTAAATGGCTGTAAAGTTAGGAGAAGGTCAGCAGTCGCGTACAGTTTGCATCCTGCGAGACAAGTGCAAGGACGAGGAAGTCACGCGCCATTCTGCGCTGCCGCTTCCTAGGGTTTAGTAGTGCAGTAACCCCTCTATTGTGCTCCTCTGAAAAGAGCCCATTCCAAGCACACTTATCCACTTGACTTTCAGAAAAAAGCTTCGGAGTGCTTCAGAGTGTCAGAACTTCCTTTGACAGTCCTTTCACTACACTTGACGCCCTAAGGTGCTGACCAGAATTTGAGAAGGACAGTGCTGGTGCCCAATTGGTCATGCACCCTCTTCCTACTGGGCAAATCCAGATATTCATTTGGAATTAAAATGGACGTGATTAGAATTAAAAGGTTTCTGTCAATGGGCCTCCACCGCCCAATTATAGTCAAATCAATCAATGAATTAGGAGGCTAAGTTCAAACGTGGGCGTAATCAAAGAGCTGGTGGTACTTCAGCTTGGTCTAAACTTCATATCTGGCTTCTCGAGGAACTCTCAGAGTGACACTTCACATTAAAATCACAATGCGCCGTGCCTGCACTCCATCGGATCTGCTCTTTGGTTAGCTGAATCCTTTGCCAGTATCTATTCTAATAGGGAGCCAGAGTTAATCGCGAGCATAGACCAACACAACTTCCCCCTGGGAGCAGCCAGGCAGTGCTGCTGACTGTGGCGCTGACAGCCAGAGAGCATTAAGCACAGGGGCTCCTGCCGCCCAGTGCAGGGACTCA
Organism: Polymixia japonica; assembly: GCA_900302305.1. Lineage (NCBI taxonomy): Eukaryota > Metazoa > Chordata > Actinopteri > Polymixiiformes > Polymixiidae > Polymixia > Polymixia japonica. The sequence goes on from OMKK01067481.1 coordinate 7,469, forward strand.
GTGAGCCATGACGGTGTCATTTCTTTTAATAGGGCCTCTGTCTCTCTCTCTCTCTTTCTCTCTCTCTCTCTCTGTCTCTCTCCCTTCTCTCTCTCCCGCTTTGTCTCTTGCTCTCGTTCTGCTTCTATCTTGTGCTCTTTTTTGCTTCTTGTACCTCCAAACCTGAACCTTGCTCAGCCTCCCCTTGCCTCTCACTATTCCTCTCGTTTCCTTTCTTTTTTTAATCCTACCCCTTATCCAGACTGTTTAAAATGCAAGACGTGGGGATGCGGTTGTTGCTGAGAACCCCAACGGCGTGTGGGGAACTCTAATTGGTTTGCTTAACCTTCAGAGCACAATGAGCAGGCTGTAATGAAGGCTCATGATTCATGGCCAGGTAATAAAGCTGAAGAGGGCCGTTTACCCAATGGCATACACACACACACACACACACACACACACACACACACACACACACATACATCTTAAGACACTCCTAGTAACACACAGCTGCATATGGGGTTTAACACAACACTAGTAGTGTGTTGTCAGACAGGCGTATGGTCCCTAATAAGGCCTTAAGCTATTCTGCTGAGAGACTATTGAAAAGCATTCCTACTTGGCAAGTGTTTTTTATCAAAACCATGCAAGCAGCATGGTGACCAGGTGTAGATAATTTGAACGTTGCATGCCAGGAGAGAAAACTATCAGGGTACGTGACAGTTGACAACATAATGTAAAAGTTTTCAGGTCAGCAGCTTTCCATCGTAACACAGTGTTGCCCAGCTGGTGAGACACTAAAAACTGCTCAGGGACCAGTGGTACCCTGGGCAAATGTACTGTACAGTAACTTCAACTTTCACTGGTGGAGCAAACAGCAGTCTAAAGCCAGCCGGGCTACAACGAGGTGTGTGTAACTTTTATGCATGCGAATATGAATGGTAATTAATAAGGAGAAGCTATGAGGGAAGGCTTTCAGAATGGAAAACATGTAGTTCAGCTACACTAGTAAGGTGCTGGAGGGGCTGAGGGAAACGTGTTAACACCACAGAGCAACACTTCCCAGAAAACGGAATTAACTTTTGTATGTGGGTGTGAGTGCGTGCGTGCGTGCGTGTGTGTGTGCGTGCGTGCGTGTGTGTGTGCGTGCGTGCGTGCGTGCGTGCGTGTTTATGTTGTGCATGTTTGATGAGGTTTTTTAATGAACTGGCACTCCTGCTGGATATTGCTGTGTCAGGGTATAGTCTGCCTTTTAAGGGCCTCTGAATAAGTGATGATATTTGGACAGATAATGAGATGGAGGAAAGGAGAAAGAGGACATGAAAAATGTGAGATCATCAGCATAAAAGTCCTAGGACAAAGTGACAGCTGAAGGTTTTGTTCATCGGGGTCAAACTGGTGAAAACAGACCAAAGACTTTTGTTCTTTAAAACTACGTGTCAGTAAATAACATAAAAACAAAAAATCCAAGGCCACATTCAACATTTTGTGAAACCTATGAAACTCTTTAATCTGGTCTTTGTGTCTGTGTGTGTACGATAGGAGAGAGTTGCAATAGGCCATAAAGATAATAGAGAGAGTAACAGAGGTTTCATGCTTCAAAAATAAACAGTTCATGAAGGTTTATTAGAACCTCTGTTAGTTCTGTTTGGACAGCTTGATGTGTCGCTTTCGTGATGCGAACAAACGTTGTAGACGGTTTTTTTGCCTTCCTCTTCGACAACGGCCATTATTGAGGTTTAAGAGAGGTGGAGGGATCAAGAGAATGACACTGCAGCTAGCTCTGCTGCAAGATCATCTGTTCACTCAGAAATTAAGTGCCGTTCTTAAGAATCGACTCACGAGAGACAGAGCAAAACAAAGAAAGTACGTCACAGAGGGAGAGGGAGAGAGAGAGAGAGAACGAGAGAGAGAGAGAGAGAGAGAAAGAGAGAGTTGGGGTGGAGGGGGGTTTACCTCTGAGTGTACCTCAGTTGTATGTGTTGGTTGTACTGTAGCACGGAGGCTCAGATATGTTGTTTATTGAAACTGGCAGAGGTTGTGGTCTCTGAGAAGGCAGCCTCACCTGAACCTGTGGCAAACATCCAGGGAATCAAAAAGCCATAAAGTATCACCCTGGCACATATAAACATGTATCTCACTCGTATTTCACCTCTTTATTGGACTCAGCTATATAACATATCCTAGATACATGTGTCTACAAGAAGATATTCAAAAGGGGGAGTCGATTTACCACTATACCTACTGTTGGTTACCGTGCAATTTGATGCTTGAAAAATCCAAAACATAAGAATTCCTCTGATGGTGGAGTTGGCAGCAAAACATGAAAACATCAGAGAGAGAGAGAAAATGGCTTCTGGTATTCCGATTCCATTCCTATAAATTCCTTCTGCTAATATCTGGCTTCACTGCCATTTCGTAATTACAAACACAATGTAAATAGCCAGAATAAATATGGATGTAATCTGATGAATCTAGGCATGGAGTCCTTTGATATCCCCATTATGTAGTTGATCTGGTGGGGCAACAGCACTGCTGTATTCCTCTGAGATTTCTTCAGTCACAGCGTGTGTGTCACTCATGTGTATGTCTCTCAGGTCCTCCGCTGTTCATTAATAAATACAATCACAGAGCCATGTCTCTGCTGATGGCGCCGCGCCGCAACAGACAAGGTTACTTACAGAGGAGTACTGCTGGAGCTGGAGGCAAGGCAAAAAATACAAGCTTTATAGCAAAGCATCACTGTTTAGTAAATTGCTTTAAACAACTAGAAGCTGGCAGAGAGAGAAAAGCCTGCTTTTAGGGAGTGGCACTCGTGTAGATAGAAGTGCACTTTTCATCCACGTGGGGAAAAAAAACATTCAAAAACATTATTTTCAACTGCTTTTTCACTCAGAGTTGCACTGGTGATCGGCAGGATCGGGGAATGACACTGATCGGTTCTGAGCTTCCACCTTGAGAGGAAATAATTCTGTAGGTTAGTAATTCAGAAAGAGGGGCTTAGTGACAGGATATCACTAGTTAATGTTCTTAACTGAAACTGCAAATAATAGAAAGCTGAGATGTTGACCCCAATCAGGTTGCTATTACATGTGTACACATATACAACCACACACACACACACACACACACACACGCACAAACAAACAAAAAGGCTTTTGCAGACTTAAAGTAAATACAGTAATGTTCATTACAGTAAATGCAGACAATACTGAATGGAAGAAAAAAAATGAATGAATGAATCATTTAGCTGCAGAACTCAACACAACAGTTAACGAAAAGAGTCAGGGGGCCAGACAGAGGGTTGGCAGCATAAATGCAGCAACGTACAGAAAGAAAGACAGAGCTGTCCAGCCTTGATAAGAGCTCTTAAAATAGACGCAAAAATGCCAGAGGATTAATCATTGTTAAGGAAATGGAGGCCATGTTTCAATTTACAGGAGAATTAGGTAGAGGAAGGGAATCAAATTGCATAGCATATCAATTAGCCAAGGTACACCTTCATGATGTAAAATACTGAAACACTTTACTTTTTGTTCAGCTTTTATTGTTTGTTCTTCTTTTTTTCAAAAACGCTGAGAGGACGCCTGCAGATTTAACATTTCATTGCCAGGTAACTGCTGCCATGCTGTACTGTTACTGATTTGACAAATACACTTTGATTTGATTTGATTTGATTTGATTTGATTTGATTTGATTTGATTTGATTTGATTTGATTTGATTTGATTTGATTTGATTTGGCAGTTTATCAACAATGATTTACTTGACATCACATGCATGTATAAATTTCCCCAACTTTCAGTGTGAAAGCAAGGTGTGGCGTAAATTGATTCACTGGTATTTGTTTCTTTAAAAGAGGTGACTGGGAGCTGGTGTACTACAAGACAGAAATACAATGGAAATGCAAATGACTTGATAACATTGATTCGTGATCCAGTATAATATATATATATGACAACATTCTTAAGAAAATATATATATATATATAAGTAGTGTATAAGAGGCTGGGTCTAAAATAATGTTCTGTATTATTCTATCATCTGTATGCCATCCTATTTCCTTACTTATAAGGGCAGATGACTGTCAATAATTTGATATTAATATTAATATATCTTAAAATATTCCTCTTGCCCTTTCATCAGTGGTTAGTAGAGACAAAGGTCGGAGTAAGGAAAGGAGAGAAGAATGAAAGGAAATCAGATAGGACCTCTCTTAAGACCTGTCTAAGCAGGTAATGTTTTTTTAAACAGTTTGACGAAGCCATGAGCCTCCATGGTAAACCGTGGAGTGCCTTTTCCTTCTGCAAACACTATCTGGCAGGGAAAACCTCTAAATCTTGTTATAAGCTCAGAGAGGATAGAGTGGCACACCATTTATGAATGGTGCATTAGAGTCTCAGAGACGTTATAAGAATTATTCCTGGGCTTTTCAATGCCAAAAATAATCACAACAATAGTGGTTCAACAGTGGGTGATTTTAAAGCTGATCTTGTGTTTGTAGCCCTGAAACAAAGCAGAGAATAGAGATGACTCAGACAGTGGCTTTGTTTTCAATTTGACCTTTACCTTTAGGCCATCTGACTTCCTCTTTTCACAAACATGAACAATAGCAACATATCATTTAGCTATCAAACGAAATGTAATAGGGTAAATAACTTAGTATGGAGAAATTCCTCCATACTATTCTGACTCAAAAACGTAAGAAAAGCCAAATAGATCAAATAAGAGGAAATGCATGTGGCTGACTATTCCAGGCCCGTATTATAATCTGTCTGCTTCTCAAAGTCATTGTGTTTGCTGTTTGGATGAAAACCGTGGCAAACATGCTTAGGCTGAGCCCTCAGTCACAGGCCCTATGAGGGTAACTTTGACTGTCTTTCTCTCTTCTATTTTACAATCTTACATTTTCACAATGGAGACAAAAGCTTCCTGAGGGGAAAGAGGTTAAGAGGTTGCTTAATTTGTAATCAATACTATGTGGGAAAGTTGTAGCTGAAATCATACAGTATAAAAAAAAAAAAGTTATCTCAAATTTGCACCCGAGCTACATGAATGTTTAGTTAGTCAGTAAGTTCCTAGTTCAACAAAACACCGGTATGTAGTGCTGTATGTAGTGATGTTGATTTATGGCTTGGCAATGCTGCCCTTCAGTGGCAGTTGACTAGAATTACTGAGGAAAAGAAGTGGAATGCTGGAGCAACGGGCTGTGATGCAGTTACACTGAAAGCAGAACCAAGGCCTATACAAACAGTAATAGCTCCTCACCTACTTATGATAAACAACTTGCAGAAAAAATTAGCTTTAAGTTATTAAATACTTCTGTGTGATGACCAAAAGTCATTATGTTGCATTATTTTCCTAAAATACTTTGTGAAAGCCAGCAATTACTCACTGCCTGTCAGTGTAACTTCACATCATGAAAGAGTGTACCTTTCTGTAGGTCAAACACACACAAATGTCAGAATTTGGCAAAATGAAATGAAGACAGATGTTTTGTGGCAGCTGTCTGAAAACTAAACTGAGTGGGTGATCCATCAAGCCCCAAGTTTCAGCTCTGCTTAGTGTACCGGTTTCATCATGCATGGCTCAAGGACAAGCCATTCCACAGGCTACCTCTGGTTCCTTGCTTCAAAGATCAAAGTGCCTACATCTGAAAAGAACAAAACTAAGGTCAGCTTTGAATGCTGAAAATGAAGAAACCACAATGTCACCCTCAATCTTGTTAAAACCTTGTCCTCAGCTGGCCTCTTGGTAACAAAATGTCAAACTGTTTCCTGAGCTCAACAGACTGACACGTGTTTAGAGGATTTGATGTTGTTGTACACAGAGCAGCACTGCACTCAATGTGATCATTACCTCCCTCCACTTGTTATAATGTTGAGCTTGACATGGTCCAGATGTAATTTGGTATAATTACTGTATATGGATATAGAATGTACATTCTATATACCAATATAATTTGCAATCGTTTTCCATTCTTTGATGATATCATGGATGAATCATCAAAATTTGGTTCTTCTTTCAACAATAATGTTCTGAAATATTTACTATACTTTTGGAGATTTATTCTCCATTCTTCACTTCAATGACAGATCAGAACATTACAAACCACCGCCCTCCCTGCACCCCACATCTGCACTACCACCACTGTACCACCCACATAACAAAGCAAAGTGCCAAACCAATGAAAAATAGCATGTCTCGCACATAAAACACAAAGGTAAACAAAATACATTACTGCCCCCCCCTTCCCCACTCTCCTGTCCACACCCACAAACATTACTTAGAAAAAAAAGATGAATGAAAAAAGCTTAATAAAATGTACTTCCCAGCCCTAGTAGTGCTATTCACCCTATTAATTAAAACGCATGTAACAACTGTTGCAACTGCACAGAAATAAACAGACTAGGGAAACAGGAAAGTGTGATTCTTATCTGCCATGATCTTTCAGAAGTATTGCAAAAACTCAACTTGTCCGTTAGGTGTCGCTAAAACACTGTAACTAGCGCATCCAACCTATGCCCTGGATTGCCTGGGTCGTAATTGACCTAAACCAATCACAGTCGTCGTAGGCGGTGCTCCATTGTTACTACAGATAACACGAAGAAGTTTGCGCCGACCTGCCTGCACCTATGAGTTCCTATGTTGGTGTACGGATCTAGGTTAATGAATAGCTGTGGCCCGAACGAGACAAACGACTTGATTATGCCGAGATAAAAAAAGCATTTATCTTGCTCTCTATCCGATAATGGCATGCGATGGTTCTTCTATGGATGATTTCTCGGACAAAGTGATGCCAAGACCACCTCCGTGCATGTGCAACAAGAAGTGCAAGAACAGAAGCAGCAGTGTTGTCTTCTTGGGATTATTCCTGCTGTCGCTATCCTTGCACGTTATCACACTTGTCTGCTATTTGGACCTGCGGTCTGAAGTGAAAAGGGAAATAATCCACCAGAAAAGAGACTCGATGTTGACACTGGGCGGAACTGATCTGGCCGACCCGGCGTTCTCACCCGGTCACCAGCGAGTGGACTCCGGCGGCCGCGGAGAGGGTCATGAGGTAAACACTTCAGAGCGGCTGGACGTACTCAGACGTTTCCTTTAATTAAAAAACCCCAACCAAAGCCCCCCAGTAGAGGCGAGATGGTTTTCATTCCTGACGCGGTTCGTGTTCATTCACCTCTGCTCGCTTCTCGTGTTTCCCCCCCAATGTCGAGGTGTCAGATTCTGTGTCTGCTCTGTTATGGCATGTTTTTTGGGGCAAGTTGTTTTACAGTAGCGTGTCTCTGAGCTTTTTCGGCTCAGTTTTCAGTCACGTTGTCTGGGAAATAGTTTGTGAGTTAGTGCTCGCCGTGTAAATGCTTCCAGACAAAGGTGCCTAAACGCATAAGGTTTTGGTGTGTCGCTTAGCCAAAGTGTCCATCTACCTGTGCAGGTACAGGTAATGCTACAGCCAGGAGGGAAGTAATGGAGGTTGCATGTGTAGTCCAAATGTTGCTAACTCTAACATAGAAAAGGGACTGCTGATTGGGAAGCACTGTTGATGGGATCTTTGTTCTGAAATGACTTTATGTTTTGGTTAACTAACACGTTTTTCCCCATTTGTCTAGTTTCTAAAGCTGTTCCCAATCCAAGAGAGCAGGGTGATACACAAAACTTAGGCTTGGTGCCCAACTTGATTCACTGAAAGGGGTCAGTGAACGTGCTGGAGCAGGTGGACAGAAAATTAACTAGATCACCAGCAGGTGCAAAGCCTGAGGGCTGATGTAAATTCATCAGGACTTAGATGGGCAGTTGGTACTTGGAGGCGAGCCAGCTTCATCTCACATGTGTTTTCATTTCTGGGAGCGGACTGATCAAATGTTCATTGTGTTATCTGCTGCTCTGGTAACTG
>OMKK01067504.1:0-10107 GCA_900302305.1 Polymixia japonica
GACGTGGAAGCGCCGCAAAGAGTCAATTCTCAGGGGAGCAGGAGCCTGGCTGTTCACACCTGAATCACATTTCTCTGTGCCAAGCGATTCTGCTCCTCTGCTCTTTTCTAATCACATCTAAATGATGGTGGTCTTGACATTTGATTGGCCTAGACCTATAGTCACCCCACCCCCACCTCTCTATCTCTGTCTGTCTGTCCGTCTGCTTGTGTGTGTGTGTGTGTGTGTGTGTTAGGGCTGCTCGATTATGGCAAAAATTATAATCACGATTATTTTGTTCAATATTGAGATCACTTTACTCATTTGATTACTCATTGATTTCCTTGAACTTTATATATAATTCAAATGAATTACAAATAAACATGTAAGTTTTATTTGTGGTAACATACAGTTGTTACCACAACGTTATGTAATTTGTGTAACGTAAGTTACTGTAGGTGTCGCATCATGAAACACATATTTCTCTGATTTTACTAGTTTCATTATGCTACACTTACATTTTACTACAACTATGAGGGAAATGGGTCTAAATTATTAGACTAGCCCACCGTTGGCTGATTAGCTAGAAGTAATCAGACTTCTAATCAGATAGATCTAGCTAGTCTGATTAGCTAATGGCAGGCTAGTCTAATTAGTTATAGTAAAATGTAAGTGCAGCATAATGAAACTAGTACAATGGAATATCTTTCCACAGACATTTCTCAGGAAGCATTGAGATGTTGTTTCTTAGTCCCTTCTTGTTTACAGATACAAAGACAACAGCCAATCATAAAAGACGAGGACTGTAACCAATCATATGTAGGTATACGACGGCAACTGGCTCCGCCCACTGGGTCCTGGCTCCGCCCACTGGGTCCTGGCCCCGCCCACTGGCTCCGCTACAATATCGCTAGCACGATCAGAGCTATTATGCGTGCGAGTAACTGTGAAAGCCCTCGCGAAAATAATATAATGATTTAATAATATAATAATATGCGATTTTGGCGCAGATACGCTGCCATATTAGAGCCAGTGTGAACGGCCTGACATGGGCTGCGCTTCCCGGTACTTCGTAGCGCTCCGCGTCCGGTGTGACTCTGCTGTTAGTCCTTACTTTGACATGATCAAAGTCAGGCACCTACCTAGAACCTTTCGGAAAGCAGTCATGCAACCACCACCTAGACATTACAGAAACTGCAAAACATTAACAGTACTCTGTAACAGTACTCTGCTTTCTATTGTCCCAAACAAGTAAATCATTACATATCAGCAGCTGTGTTGCGTAATGTTGCTTTTAGGGTTTTTTTTTGTCTGATATGTGAATGTCAAATTTTACTTTGGAAAAAAAGTTCAGTACTATGAAAAATCCACGTGTTTCAGTGTAACAAATTTACTGACTGTGATGTTAATTAAATGATTACATAAAAAACACACCCCAAATCCAATACAACAACTTTGATTTGTGAATATCTTGTTTTGATGTGCAATTTGAGCTGGTTAATAGCACCCTGCAGCTAATTGTCTTCATCACTGCGTTGACGTTGAAATAATTGACATTTTATTTTCCATCACCTGGCACTTGTCTCAAGGTGGTGAAAAAAAACTGTATTAGCAGTTGACAGGAAAACAGTTGGCAGTCTTTTTTTTCCAACCAATGAGGTAATTGCCAATGACAGACAAAGTGCCCAGTGATGAAAAAAAACAACAAAAAAATACAAAAATTGTATTTTCAGTTTGCCCTTAACCTTTAACATTAGTCCTTTCATGGGTGTCATCCTCCTGTATCAGGCCTTACCTGGGTATTTCCCCCCGCGACTCCTTTTGATGAAGCAGACAATAAGAAGGATGAGTACGATGAGGGCAATAGCACACATTAACCCGATGAACCAGCCTTGAGTGGCTATATCCACCTCCTTAATGTAGGCTGGGGACACACATAAACAAAGGAGAAGGTAGAAAACACAAAGAGAGAAGAGAATGAAAAATAATGAGTTGTTTTCCGGACTGCGATGAGTCATATTTAATACATCATCTGTTGTCATCCAAGATCGCACAGCAGAAGGCGACAACTCAGAGACGTCGTCTCATTATTCCCCCAGCAGAACGCTGCCAGGGTCCAGGCTGCTGCTGTACAAACCTTCTCATCTCTTACAATAACGTTTGTCTTCTTTTCTACGACACGTGAATTTCAAGTGTAAGAGAGGAGGAATTTGGGTGAAAGGAATGTTATTCTTGGACTATTTCATATAAATCAATGTTTTTAAAGATTTCAATGCACGTGGAAATGACACAAATTATTATCATTTGACAAAGTTAAGAAATCCATCTTTAAATGTGTAGGCCTACTCGTCTAATGAAAGACGTATGTATTGACTTTGATGTAATTACAAAAACAATTTTTACAGCAACTTTTTTAAGATTCAGCAAAAATGTGAGATTAGTACAGATGATAATCAAAAGGAAAGACACATGTATACTGGATGTTATTTCAGACAATACTTTACAAATGACCTTTTTATACATTGTGTTTCTTAGTCATAATGGCAAGGCTTCAAGTATGACCCATTTGATCGTATTTTATCACTTAATTCTAGGACAATCTGCCAATCAGAACCTTTTGATACAAGTACAGCTCTTTCTACAGGCTTGCTAGCACAGTAGACATTGTTTTAGCCCAGGATGACTGGTTCTCTGAATATTAGCTGCGTCGAGAGCATTCTCAGGACCACCACACATGGCGCTGTATTAGAGATGAGCCAAAATTATTAGCCAAACTAGCAAAAACATAGGTGCAGGCAAGTGCACCTCATTATAACAGCACAAATAAAATACAACAGTAACCAAACCAGCTTCAGGCAAGTTAAATACTTCAACTGACAGAGGCATACACCCAGACTAGCACACCTGGCCATAATGTAAACCCAGCGTCACCTGGCTAGGTGTGGTCTCACCTGCACTTGTCTCAAAGGTGACATATTTGCTGCTGATGCTGTGGTGCTCATGGGAGTATACCCTCAGACGGTATTTGGCCCCTTCGATCAGATCCGCCACTGTAATGGGGGGCTGTTGTTTCACTGGTACAATTTTCACAATTGTTCCGTTGCCTTGGAGACACAATGAAAAGTGCCAATCACACTCCAGGGCACATGGCCTGGTTCCCACAGTAATGGCTGTGCTTATTAGCAAAGGATGTGGCACCATGATGCTTTTCAAGGAGACGTTTTCTGAGTGATAGTGGGGTTATTGGAGTAAATTGAGACTGATAACAATGCAGTGCCCACCCTCAACATAATAGTTCCAGTACCTCTTGACAGTATAGATTCACATTATGTATTTTAATACTTTTAGCCATTATAGATAATGGATGAGATGTACTCTTTGAGATTCAGCTGACACTTTCTGGTTCATTTTCTTTCTTTACGATGCCGAGACTACATTTTCTCTCAAGGGCATAATTCTCTAGAGAAACTAATGTAAAAATGTTGGTGCGAGGGAGAGAGGTATAAGGAGCAGATGTTCCTTCAGGCAGCCACTATACTGTGGACATCAAAGTTTCAGAAAACTAAACTCCCCAGTGAATTTGCTGCTGCGGGTCATATAAGCTAGACTCGTTGAAATTTTAATTGACCGGGATGTGATATTCTTTAATATTCTTGGGTTGCAGGGTAGCAAAGCATTGTCTGTCTCAATTATCCTTAAACCCACACTCATCTCCATAAGGTAAAGACAAAATAAACGTCTGTAGTGCGACATCTTTCCGGTGGAAAGACGTGTTGGTCATGACATGGCCGAGCTATGAGCATGACTCTGAAGTGATGGCAAAAGGAGGGGGCAGCACAAGCTGCTGACATCATGCACCATGCCATATGAACTTTGACCCCTCCATAAGGGGGGAAGTCGTCCAACCAAGCTCATTCCAAAGCCCTGTGATGCACCTGCTACAGCCAAACATAAAACAAGCAGAAAAAGAGAAAAGTCATGCCAATCCTTTAGACAGAAGTAGTCAACGAGCTGCTGTGAATAAAACCACGGCTGATGTTTACTGGATTTAACATACTATAGAAGTGATGATCTGCTTTAGACTTTTAAGGTTAATATACGAAAGAGATGCTTAAAAAAAATACCTCATCATCCAGTGATACTAGTTCAGGACTGCTAAGAGAAAACAAATATCCAGATCTTTTGTTTTTGTTTATTTTTGTGTGAGTTCACACACTCCTAGCCCTGACTACAGAAAACTCAAGCACGCGGTACACTGTTCATCCGACAACAATAAAACCTTGGACGAAGGGATGAAAGCACAGCTATATCGTCTGTTTTCTGGTGCGGTACGTTGTAGCCAGGCCCAAGAAATGACACAAACAGTAGAAGCTTCTTCTCTTGCACTCCGTAACCTTGACCTTAACCTTGACCTTGACTACACCAATTTATTGGATAATGGCATTGAATTGCAGCAATCCCATGTTTCGTTACAGTGGCACGGCATGCAGAGACAGCATGCAGGGTCTTTGTACAGTTACTGACAGTCAACATATGCGCTGGCCAAGTAAACTGGCTTACAGGGCAGCGGTGCTGGGATTTGTCATCATAACATCAGTTCTACGATCCTTAGAGGTAGTGTGCTTATGCATGCGTGAATGGATGAGTGTGTACGTCTGACTGCGTTCGTGCGCGCGCGAGTGTATACGAGCACGCGTGTGTCATAGTTCCGGTGCCAACGCCTTGACATGTATTCCCCGTTTGCTCTCCTGTGGCGCCAGGCCGTCACCCTTCTCCTAACCCTACCGTTCAGTGACAGACCTGCCAGGACTCCCAGGTGGCCCGGAGTCAGGAAAGAGAGAGAGAGGATGAAGGGACAATGACGGTGGGTGGAGGAATGCGTCAGAGGCTCCCTGCCGCTGTTCCTCAGTCTGTCAAATCTGCCAGATTTGACCTTGGGGAAGGAAGGAGGGCCGGGGGTGGAGGGTGTCGAGAGCATTAGATCATTCTCATCACCCCCTCCCCTTCTCTCTCTCTCTCCCCCTATTCACATTCAGACAGTCATTAAGAATTTAAGGCTTTGTCCAAGTACATGAAAAATGCATCCTTCCCTCTCTCGTCCAATCAAAGATCAGAGACGGTGTGATTTGGGGGGCAGTAATAATAGAGGCCTATCTATCTGCCAGGCTGTCCAATCACAAACAACTCAGAGAAGAAGGGATAATGCATGTCCACAGGCTTCGAGGGTGCTCATCTTCCAATCAGCAAAAGCAAGCTGTGATGTAAGCGCAGCTGGCCAAAGTGTCTTGGGTTTGACCCTCCACACAGCCAAGCAGGGCGGACAACCCAATCACAAAGCAAGCTCAACAGCCATTCTCAGCCAGGCAGACGTGTATGAAGAAGAAACCATCATGTAGGGTGCGCTGCACAGAACGTAGGGGTGGCGTGATGATGACAAACATACTCGTTTTAAAAAAAAAAAAAAGAGAGAAAGAGATAGAAAGAGAGAGAGTGCGAGAGAGAGAGAGAACAAGAGAGTGAGAAAGAGAGTTGGAGAGACAGGAAATGCTTTATCGTTCAACAGTCAAATGTAAAGTAAGGCGTCAACTTCCGCGTGTTTCCGTCACTGCCTTGAATGAGAGAGAGTGACAAAAACCCGCCCACAAAACATACACCAGGCTGTCGGTGTTGCTACGGTTGAAAATGATCTTTTACAGGAACTAACTCATCGTGTTCTACATTTCCCCCTTCTCGATATATTCATTAACTTGTTATACCAAAAAGAAGATCCATTCCAGGTGGGTTTCTTTCTTTTTTGTCAAGTATCTTCGCCCTCGCCCAGTTTAAAGTTCCTTTCACCAAACAGATACTTTTTTTCATTACTTGATAAGTCTCCTTGACATCAGACTGTCTAAAAGAACCTTCTGGAACATCTATGGTATGCAGGGAACGATTGAGACAGGAGGGACGACACATTTCAGCAAAACCCTTTAGCAGGGAAGTTTGTTGTAGCAAAAACCTGCCACCGAGGGGTAATTGAATTCGGTATGTAATAAAATAAGACATTAATTATTCAATGAAAAGGCCACTGCATAATACTGTGCTACGTGTGCAGTTATGGCCAGCTAGTTAGATGCTAATCAGAATACTATTGGTAACACAATAGAGTTTCATACTGAGCTGCAATGAAAAAATGGTAGTCTGAAAATTACATTTCTGTCCAACAGGGATTTCTGTGAATAAAGATGAAGAGTAGTCACAGAAGAATAACTGTGTAATTTTGGAGAATGGAGCAGAGCGCCATCGTAAATTGATAAGGGTTTCTTTCATCACCCAGTTATTTCTGTAATTCCCAGCCCCGATTACCTAAGGTCAGCCAGGGTTCCTCTCCGAAACTCTAGCAGGCTGACAGAAAAAGATTAAACAAATCTAGTCCTTGTCAAACTGCTTAATTTGTTATATCTGCAAAATGTACAATGGCATCCCCACCACCTAAAAAAGTCTAGAACTCTAGAACTCAAGAACTCTAGAACTCTAGAACTCAAGAACTCTAGAACTCAATCCAAAACTGCAGAATAACTATTAAAATGGTTCAACATGCATTGTCTCAACATCTAAAAGCCATCATCATCATCATCATCATCCTCCTCCTCCATTTTGGATCTATTTTTTTAGCATAAATCGTTTTCTCTCTTCACTGAATCTGAAGCTCTTTCTGTTCCTCCTCTCTGTACTCAGTATCCTTCCTCACTCAGTATCTCAACACGTAACTCTAAGAAACTCTGGGCCCAGTTTTTACTCCGTAACAATTCAGCTCTGGTTTTGGGTTTTAGCAGTAGTTGCGAGGTGGTCTGGCAAAACACAAGCCAGCGGGGTTTGGTCTGGTTTCTTACTGTCCAGTGTGAACTCTAGCACAAACTCGCTGCTGCCGGCCGGGAAGTTGTGTCTCCAGCTGACGTTAGCGTAGTTACTGTTAGGCTCCACCGTCAGATTCCAGATCTCCCGCCCGGGGGCCACTACACAGGGGTTAGGGGGGTTAGAGGTCAAAGGTCAGAGGGCGGAGAGGGCACGGTTACAACAGCCAAACAAAGGGTCCCACTTAGACGTATATGGAGCATCAATAATTTACACTAATAACACTACGGGAGCATCCTACAATATATGACCGGTTTGGGGTCAATTCCAGTCTTGGTCCAATCAGGACCACGAGGATTTTTCAATTAATCAGACCCTAGTTGCACCGCTTTACCTTTAGAGTAGATAGGATGCAAATTAAACCTAACCTTGTGGACAATGGGCCTGCCAATATCAATATTAAAATCCTCATCAGTTATGATAGGATGGCCTTATTTATGATTACAATGGTTTCATCACCTCACCTATGATGTTAAAGGGTACTCTTACTCCTGATCACCCTACAGTGATCAATATCAATTAAGTCCAAAAAGGTTGGATTCTCACTCCCTGACCAGAGGACAGAGATGTCGGCTGCATCCCAATATTCTGAGGTAATTGTCTACTATCAGCACAGCAGGTATACTACAGCATATTGACATGCAGCCCGTAATTTATTTTCCCGTTTTGTCAGGTGGGAGAAGACAATCATCTTTTGACATCAAAAAACATCAAAGCTAGCTCAACGCTACACCGGAAAACACTACTGTCTATAGAGCATCAAATGCCATCCCTTGCTAACCAAAACAGACTAAAAAGCAGAACAGGACAACAGCATGTACCCAATACGTTCTGATCAATACGCTTGGTGGTGACCAGCACGGGAGGAGTCGTGGTCGTGGTCGTCTCACTTGTAGTTGTTGTGGTCGTAGTAGTAGTAGTAGTAATAGTAGTAGCTTCAGTCGTAGTAGTAGTTGAGGTACTAATGGTTGTAGGAGCGATGGTAGTAGGAGGAAGAGGAGCGAGAGGAGGAGGAGTAGGGGCGAATGTTGACGACACGGGGGCGTCGGTAAGCTCGACTACAAGGGGAGGAGGGGGGAGAGAACAGAGGGTTAAGGTAATCAAACATGTAGACAAACACTGAGACTTACCACCAGACACACGCAGAAGAGTCAATGAACTGTTGAGTTGAACGGACATGAGGGATTCCCCACAGCCAACAGTTATCACAGTGTAAACGTTACAACTGATCTAATTGACCAGAATTCAACAAATAATATTAATTTGAGTAAAGATGATTGCTATCCCAATTCGGAGGAATCATTTTGGTATTCACAAATGCTCAAAATGACAGGACATTACAAAAGCCAGTGCCAATGTTGGCTGCTTTCAACTGAAGTGTCAGTGCCACCCAGAGGCCAAATGCTGGTATTACAAATTATACAAATAAGGAATTAAGCTGTTAACTATGAATACTTAACGTCTAATCTTAATAAGGTTTTGGTTTGTGAAATCCAAAATGAGAAACACTACTGTTGCTTATTTGCTTGTAAGTCTTCCTTGAGACTTACAAATTTTGTATTAATGTTGTCCCATCATTTTTCAGTTAAAACCAACTTTACCTTGAAGTTGATGGCCCTCTCCAACTAGTGAAGGATCCCACTACTGACGGCTTGCAGTTAAATGTTTAAAGGTTTAAAGCATGGCTTCATACCACCCATGAAGCCCAAGTGGAGGGACCAGAGAAAAAGGAAGCAGACTTGAACACATTGGTACATCCGGAAGTTCAAGAGCCTCCGTAGCCTACACGCCTGGACGCTCACGTCAGTCAAAACGTCAACCAATGGCTGTCGTTCAAGAGACTGTTAGAACTACCTTTAGGGGGGAGGTTTCAGCCACAAGCTTAGAGCTGCCTTACCTGTAAACCCAAGGTTGTCTTTATACTTTTGACCTGGTGAATAAAAGCAATGGATGAGATGGCAGAGCAGCGCGATTGGCTGAGGCGCAAGGTAGTGGTGATCAAGCAAGCGAGCAAGACAGTCAGCGAAACAATTGCAATTGATGATGGAGAAGCACACTTGAAATGTCCCCCATCTCAGTATTCAGATACAAGTACTGCGCAACTCCTTCCATCCCGGGCAGACTCCCAAAACAATAGCCCCATCATTGCATTACATTGCATTCCACGACAATGAGTCAGTACACAAGCTAATTTGTGGCTTGTGGAAGTGATGGTTGCGTGGTAAAGGTGCACCATCAGGGATTGGCGCAGGGATCAGGAGGTCACAGGTCAACATAAACACTAACTACACCAGTGGAGTGGAGAGATTCAGCAAAACAGCTAGCAGTGAGCGTACTCTCCACATGAGGGCAATCTAGGACTGAAAGCGTGATATGACCTGTTTGCATCTGCTCAGTGCAATATTCTGTGCAGTGTACAGTACATATTTAATGTGGCATATGTGGTGTGATGTCATGTATTTGATATATTTAATGTTTCTATGCCAAGTATTCCAGAGCGTTGTTCACAGAACATTGTGAGTAACAGAGGGGGATTTACTAGTCCAAGGCCTAAAGACCTCACCATAGTAGGGGGCTTATTCAATCCCTGAAAGCGCACAGCGAGAGACAAGAAACAGCGGGAGGGGACTGCATTGGGAAATAATGGAAATAAACAGTAAGTGAAACTGGACTGCACTGCTGACAAGCGCCTGGACGGACAGACAGAGATACGTGAAGGGGAGGTCAAAGAGATGGAAAAACAGACAGAGACAAGCAGACGGACAGACAAGCAGACAAGCTGTGCTCCCCCCCCCCTTACCTAGAAGTGTGCCGTCAGTACCTGAGCTCGTAAAGTCTTCTGCCAAAGAAGGAAGGGAGAGACAGAAGAGATGAGAGACGTTAAGAAAAAGAGTGAGGGGAAAGGCAGACAAAGGACTCAGACTGAGGCTGAGGGAGGAAGAGAGAAAGCATTAAAAGACAAGTCAGGAAGGTCAAACCAAGAGGGAAGAGAGGACAGGAGAGAGAGACATGTAGACAGACAGGACAGGAGAGAGAGACATGTAGACAGACAGGACAGGAGAGAGAGACATGTAGACAGACAGGACAAGAGAGAGAGACACATAGACAGACAGGACAAGAGAGAGAGACACATAGACAGACAGGACAAGAGAGAGAGACACATAGACAGACAGGACAAGAGAGAGAGACACATAAACAGACAGGACAAGAGAGAGAGACACATAGACAGACAGG